>JAOWAY010462661.1:0-12955 GCA_028565895.1 Goniobranchus geometricus | reverse complement strand
AAGAAGAAGAAGAAGAAGAAGAAGAAGAAGAAGAAGAAGAAGAAGAAGAAGAAGAAGAAGAAGAAGAAGAAGAGGGACGAGGAGGAGGAGGAGGAGGAGGCCAGCACGAATAACCCAATGGCTGCCAAATTCAGTAGCTTTTATTCGTGTTCATCATCTACACTTACTGGAAGAAAATCAAATTGGGAACTTGCAGTGTGAGACGGGTGTACAGGTAAAAAAAAAAATAAAGGACCCTAAAATGTTACTGTGACGTAATCAGTACTGATTTCCCTTGAAAACCTCATGATCTGTCACCAGAAATATGTGAAGGAGATCCTAACATTTGAGTTTACTTGGTTGTCACATACTTTTTTTTTCATTTGCAGAATGTCTCATTTGTTTAAAATGAATAATAAAGATTAGTTATGACAAAAAAAAAAAAGGTCTCTGAAGATGTTTGTGGGGGGGTTTTCCACTGCTCTGATCTACAAAATGGCCGTTCTTCCATACGCCACAGCCACTTTTCATTTCTATTGATGTGAGGGGTTTACTACTAGATACAGACAAAATTATTATAGATTCATGAGAACATGCATTTTTCATAGAACTATTTATGCCCAAATAAAATTAATCTATTCCAATGCCAGCAATCAATCACTCAATACCGCAGCTTAAGCTGATGGTCTGCCTACCCTCAGAGGACATGCATACGACAATAAGATATTTTGTGGGTAGAAAGCTAAATTTTGATCTGATCTCATAATCCCTGATTTCTTTTTAAACTAAAATGTACACATTTAGCCTTTTATTTCTGTTTTGTAGTTATGTTGTCTTAGTTGTTTTGGATTTGTTTATACATTTTCTTGAATTTTATTTATATTAATTTTTTTTAAACAAAATTTGCGTCTTAGGATTCTGGAGAAAAACCTGAAACTATGTCTCACAAAGATGCTGCAATTTTCCCAATTATTGCAAGCTGCGCTCTATTTGGAATATATGTAATATTTCAGGTGAGAAATTTGTATATGTGCATGGTGATATTGGTAGCAATGAATTTCTCTTCATCTGATCCTCTAAAGAACCATTGCCCTTTAGCCTAAGAAACAAAGGAAAAAATGACCTTCATTGTCTTTCCAAGGAAATTTGTAATACAATGGCACTCAAAACATGCATTACTCCATAGATTTTAAATTAAAATGCATTGCTTTAATCTGGCTAAGGCATCGGTGAAAACAAACAGTTAGATAAAGCTTAGGCATGTAATAAATCTTCTCACATAATGCAATCTCTAAATGTGATCGCTACAACATGTCTGCAATTTTTAGAATGTATTTAATCCGTGTAAGGTATGAGGAAAAGAGGGCACCATAAACATTTTTGATATTTTGTTTTATTCCTAGACACAAAATGTGTGAGTGCTTTATGACTGTGAGCTAATTTTTAGGAGTCCTTTCATGATTTTTAAGAGTGAAAATGAAAGTCATGAAGATTTTCCTGTGGTATTTGTATTGGATTAGACTAGAATCACATTTGCCGAAATGACACACACAACAAAATGAGGTAATTGACAGACACTCCTGGGCAGTAAAGAAAAACATAGAAAAATTATAATAATCACAACAAAGAACAGTCAAAGTCAAATTTATTAAGGCTATCAAGAATTAAAAATGAAAGCGGAGAAATATTATTCCCCACATTCAAAATCCTTATGACTCTCTTAGCTAATTTTTAGGGATCCTTTGTAGATTTTGCGCATAAAGGACACACTATGGTGCAGCTATTGGACACACTGCATTCAGGCTCCTTTCATTCTCATTTAAACAATATCAATGATAGCATTACTGATCATTTGTCTCCATATTCTGTGTCTGGCATCTGCCATTCTGGTGTATCCATGACTTTTGAAATGATTTGTCTCTTGAATAAGACAGAACATATGCCTCTTGCTGGTCAACCTTCAAAATAAATGCTGTTTCCAGAATTAATTTTTACTCTAAACAAGACAAACAAAATTTCATTTGTCTCTGTAAAAGGATAATAATCATTCTCAAACAGGTTACCATTCCTGTTTTGCCTGTATTTATTTTTTATTACGAATTTACAAAGTATACTTTTGGCTCACAATAAGCTTTAAAACCTGTGAAATTTATATAATAAAGTAATTTTAAAAACATGGAATCATAAGCTATTGTGGCATTAAAGCGTGGATTTTTTAAAATCTAGGAATCATTGCTGGACCAACTGGAAAGCATGGAGAATCAGGAGATGAGTCTGCAAGAAAAAATGCAGGAGATGGAGAGAACACTACGCGGAAAGATTGTAACCCTTGAGGTGAATGAAAAATGATAATGCATGATATTATGATTCATTCCATCGCCATCACCATCATTCCACAATTGCCTGTCTGTCTTTTTAAGAATTTGAGGCGTGATTCTAACTGTCACTCCTCTTGGTCAACGCGACACAATCTAAAAAATTTTATTATGTTTCATGACATCTTCTTTTTTTGAAATAACAACCTATTCTGAGTAAAGATTGTAAGTCTCCTTCTTGTGACAATTATGATTGTCAATGGTCGCAAAATGTTGATAATAACTTAAGGCAAGTGTGGAATTACTGTGATGACATGTGTTTATTCTTCACACTTTTCAGTAATGAAAGATCTGAAGTTTTGTTGTGTAAAGAATCAACTGAAATAATTTGAAGGAAAATTCAGAAAATCAGTAGTCTTACCACATTTCCTGTCATCAAAACAAGGGTAAGGGATGGGATTGGGGGTGAGATGCTGCTTGTTGCAAGAATAGAAATAAGATTGGTTGTTCAAATTTCAAGGATATCCTTGTACTTTTATTGTTATGAAAATACCTCTGAAGCTGAATTCTCTAAGCCCTTGGTAGGGGCAATAACTTTTGTAATCCGAGAACTTTGTGGGTATGTCAGAATGCAACTTTCAGGACACGTTAAAAAATGATTTGCCATGGATTCTTCCATTAGAATGTAGATGAAACACAGAAAATTTCCTTTGAGATTATAGAGGCCTAGAGAGCAGATGCTAATCTTTAGTTTCCATGTCATTTGAGAGACACTTTTCACTTCCAGACAGTATCACAGTTTGCTGAATTGTGCTCTCCATCCTGGCAAGTAGTGCTTTTACACTGCATAAAGATGAAATATTGAGAAAAGAGTCTTCCACAAGGGGCTAATGCAGGCCCAGTTTAGCACCAGGATTCAAACTACAAACCTTTTGCTCTTTACTCTAAAGTCTAAATTCCATTTTTCCCATCACCCCACTTTGAGCATGAAACTTGCTTTTGACTTTTTGCATGACTTACATAAGTGAAATTTTGGGGAAACATTAACAGTATATGATTTAATGAACATTCACATCAAAAGATAGGCGTGGTCAGTTGGATTAATACATCAAAAAGCAAAATTTGATTCGTCATTTTAAATTTTTTTTCTTGATTTGTATATAATTTCCTTGAAAATCTTTCATCTTTGCTCAAATATGATAGATAATACTAAATCTTTAATTTTGTCTTACATATCTGTCTAATTTTTGAGAACTTGTATTTTAATTAATCTTTTCTTCCACGTTTAAAAAAAAAATTATTTTCCAGGTTGAAATGAAACGTTTTAAGCAGAAAGAGTTAAAAAATGCTGGTCGAATCAGAGATTTGGAGAAACAGGAAAGTGCATTGACATCAAAAGTTGCCCAGCAGGCTGAAAAAGAGAACACCCTGTACATGAAAATCAGTTCCTTCATGGAAGACTTGAAATCTACACAAGCCAACTTGGAAAAGGCTCAACAACAATTAGAAGAGAAGGAAGAGAAGGTAAGTACTGAATATGAAAATCTGAAAGTGAGCTGTTTGATTTTTTTTTATGTAATCTTTTTTTTTTAGAATTGCTGATTTCTATTTTGTAAAAAAAAGAAGAAAATCTCCTATAAGTTTAGTGGCTGATAAGTTCATTGTATGCTGCTCTCTGGTTGTGCCCAGACTGTACCCTTGCTGTCATAACGAATGGCACTAAAAATTTCTTCAGATTTCAGGAAACCAACAACATAAAATTCAGTACGGACATATTTCATATACACTCAGTGATTCAGCAAAATTTAAAATCTAAATAATGAAAATTCTTTAGAGTCTGTTGTGAGTAGAAAATTAACGTCTCTACATTAACCTCAGAATTAGAAGCTTTTTAGAGAGGTCGTCTGTTTTCAAAAAAGTTATTCCTACATACTAAACCTTCGAAACTATATGAGACTTGTTCTGAAATGTGGCATGTCACAGTTAGTCAGTGTATAACAATGAGCTCATAAGTTATTGGGTGTTAGACCTCTGAACAGATTTTTGGTAATCAGAAATAACATCCTTGCATTTGCACCACAGACTGGACCAACTGGCAAGGAATGTAATAAATGCATGAAACTGATTTATGACCTTGACATGCCTTGTTTCCTTTTGTCAGCTGTGCCTTGTCCACTCTAAAAGTCGAAAATGAATGCCTCTTGTCAGCAGGCTGAAGGTCTTTTCAACTCATTGAAGTTGTAGTTTTTGAGAGAATGTGCAAGACTTGGGTGGGCTTGTATCTCAATCCAAAGTGTCTTCTCAAAAGTTTCTTTGCATTAGAAAACATCACGTATATATTTCATTCTTAGTATATTCAGCAAAATATCCTCTAGTTATTTACTTACATTTACTTGACTTTATTCTTGCATCAAATTCTTAAAGATTTAATACTGTTTTGTCAGAGAGTAGATTTGGTTGTATGCTCATTGCACCAGCTCAAAGTATTTTTTATGTCTCTTATTTTCGTAACATTTTATTTCCTCCATTAGGTTCGTCAGGTCAAGCTTCTGGAGGTCAAACTTTTGGAGATTGAAATGGATTATGGAAAGAAGACCAATGAGCTTAATACCAAATTACGCCATCAGGAAGAAGAATTCAGGCAAAAGGATTCAGCTAATGAACAGGAGATTTCCAGTCTTCGCGAAGAGGTTGCTAAGAGAGATGCTCAGGAAAAAGATCAAAGGGAACACTGGGAAAATAATCTTGCACAGATCAACCATGACGCAGAATCTACCGTCTCTGTTCTAAACTCTGATCTGAATAAGATAAATGCTGAAAAAGATGATCTGAAAAATCAAGTCGAGGAACTTCGAGATGCAAGGTCATCTCTTGAGGAGGAAATCCGCTCTTTGAAGAAAGAAGTGACCTATTTAACGTCTATGGTGAGTGAGAAAGAAGACTGTATTGCCACTCTTTCTTATCAAGTTGAGGATGAAAAAATGAAAGCCCAAAATACTGTAAAGAAATTGAATGAGTTGGAGATGGAGTTATCAAATGAGAAACAAAAGGCATCTGAGACTGAAGAGAAACTACAGAATCTGAAATCAGAAATTGATTCAAAGATGATGAATATGCACACTATTGTTACTGAAAAAGAAGGGGAACATCAAAGACAGCTCAAATCTTTGGAAAGTGAGATTGGCTTGAAAGAGAGTAAATTGAAAGAATTGGAAGAAGAGTTGAAGCATAAGAAAGAGATTGTAGAACAACTGCAGGAGGAGAGAGACCAAATGAAGTTTGAAGCATCTCAAGCTAAGACTGTTTTTGGTGATGGGGCATTCAAGTTAGGAAGTCTGACTGAAAAGTTTCTTTCTACATTAGATGAAGCAACACAACAGAAACTTAATGCAATGAATGAAAAATTGAAACATATGCAAGGGAATTTAGTATCACTTGGTGGCCATATCAATGACGGCCAAAGCAAAGGAATTGAATTTGAGAATGAAAAGGTCAGTATTGTGCAAGAATGGGAAAGTAAATTATTTGCCTTGAGAGAGGAACAAAGTACCAAGGAGAATGAACTTCAGAACAGAGTAATGTTTTTGGACAAGCAACTTCAGCAAGAGGTCATGGAGAAAGAAGTGCAACAGTCCTCTTACCAGAAAATGAGTGAAGACAAAATGCTTGCCCAGAGGTCTGAAATTGACTCTCTTCAGCAAGAAGTAGAAACTCACAAACTGGAACTCATAAGTAAACTGTCAGAATTAGAAACAAAAAATAAGGAACATTGTGAACTGTCTCTGAAGTTCAGTGAGCTACGCCACTCTTATAAAACATTACAGATAGACTATGATCATTCCAAGGAGTCATTCCTTGAAAAGGAGAATAAGTTTAAACACTTGTTGTCTCAAAAGGATGACAAAATAAGTCAGAGAGATAAAACCATTGAAGATCTGTCAGGGGAAGTCAACCACTTGAAGGTAAGTCTCAAAGACAAAGAGGATGTGGTACAAACATTGTCTGAAGATAAAGATCTTATCATCAAAGAAAAAGCTGAGGAGGTTCAACGAGTTTCCATGGAAAAATCTCACACATCTGAACTAGTGGCACAGTTGGATGCAAGATATAAAGAGCTGGAAGAGATTCAACAACAGTACAAACATTTACAAATAGAGATGAACAATCTAAAAGTTAAAGCAGAAGAGAATAACAACTTGCTGAAACAAAGTAAACAAGACAAGGATGAATGCAATGTACAGCTGCAAGAGGCTAAAAAACGCTGTGATGAAATTTACCAAGAGCTTTCACATACCACAGAAAATCTTAAAGGGAAAGATGCTGTCATAAGTGAACAACAGCAGCTATTATCTGCAAGTACATCCCAAATTGAAGAGGTGAAAAGGGAGTTAGCACATAGAGAAAGAGAGCTTGAGGAGCTCAGTTCAGAAAGTAAACTATTGGAATCCCAGCATTTGTCTCAATTGAATGAACACAATCAGAACTTGGAAAAATACAAAGAAAGCATCAAAGAACTTGAAAGTACCCTTGAAGTAAAAGACCAGATAATCAAGGAAAGGGACCAGACGTACAAGGAAATCCAAACAGAATTGGAAGACCTGAGCTTGTGCTTGAAAGAACGTGATGAGAAATTAAAGCAAGCTGAAACACAAGTAGCTGATGTGACACTTCAATTGAAACAAGTGGAAAATAAATACCGAGAACTAGAATCCAAGTGTGCCAGCTTGGAGGTGAATTTAGAGGAACGCTACACTGTAACACAAGATGCACAAAAAATATTGGCAAAAAAAGAAATACAGTGTAAAGAAATGGAAGAGCAGCTGGTAAAAGCAGAAAAGGACCTTGAAAAACTACAGGAGCAAGTTTCGGCGGAAAATGAGGGCAGCAAATATTTTGCAGACCAATTAAAATCAAAAGAAGAAGAATTGGAACACCTGCATACCAAAATGAGTGATCTAAAAAACGAGTTCAAAAGAAATATTCAGGAGTATGCCATTCTAGAGGCAAAAGTTGCTGACATGCAGCAAGAGCATACAGATCTTGAAAACCAACTTGAACAAGAGAAGGAGAAAGCCAACACAACTGAAAATTGTTTGCTGGAGACTGAGAAAGAGTGCCAAAATTTGCAAGATAAAGTTTTAGAATGTCAGCATCATATAGGCCAAAAGGAAAACGAAACCTCAAATCTTAAAAAGCAGCTTAAATTATTGCAATCAACGCATGATGAGAAACAAGCTAAAATTCAAATTCTGAACCGATCATTAGAGGAATATGAGATAGCGTGTCAAGAAAAGAACTCAAGAATAAATGCCTTGGAAACAGAATTGAGTGAAGGGGAAAAAATGAACTTTGAAGACAAAGAGCAAATGACGAATCTGCAGCACCGATATAGGAAGAGCTGTTCAGATGTTGAAGTTCTTCAGGAAAACCTCAAAGAAACTGAGACCCAATTGAATGTAGAGAAGAAAGATAAGGATGAAATGAGTTCAAAAATGATCAGTCTCTCAAAGCAATTGGAAACAGTGAGCCAAAAGGTTGAAAGTCTCAATGTAGATTTGACCCAAAGCAAAAAGAGAGAGGAAGAAAAAGACCAAAGTCTCAGAACATCATTGGAGGAGATTGAATCGCTTGAACAAAACTATGCAGATTCAAAATCAATTTGTGAAAAGTTAAAATCTCAGTTGGAAGATTCCCAACATTTGTGTGATGGCAAGGCCAAGAAATTATTGCAAGTAGAAGAATCTCTTAACTCTACTCAAATTGAATTAGAAGACCACAAATTAAAACTGGAGCAGGTCATTTTGGAGAGAAAAGACAATCAAGAGAAATGGAGAGAATCTCAAGAAGCCCATTCAGACTCATTGTCAAAACTTTATCAGCTTGAAAATGCTATGGAGGAAAAAGATGTAGAACTAATGACTTTAAAGAAACAGGTTATTGGATTAGACCAAGCATTGTCACAGATGGCTGATGAAAGAGATTCTCTGCTCACTTCAAATGAAAAGCTTACATCTGAAGTTCTTAACAGAGAGAATAACTTGAAAACTTTAACTGTGGATATCGATGCCTTGTCATCAGCTGTCAAGTCAGAGCAAGAAAGTAATTATTCCCTTCAAGGAACAGTTAAAGAGCTTCAAGAGGATTTATCTACAGCAAGCTTAAAGTGTTCTGAGCTGATGAATACTAATGAAACTCTTTCTAGTAAGTTGTTTGTCAAAGAGGCGCAATGTAATGATTTGAATCTAAAACTGAGAGATTTAGAGCTGAATTTATCACAATGCTGTCAAGAGCGAGATGATCTAAGTAGGCAAAGTGCCACCATTAACACTGAAAAAGTTATGTTGCAGGATGAAAACGAGCAACTTCAGAAGGAACTCGATAATGCATCAAAGGAGTTTGACAATCTGAGATTAAATTGTGAGCAGAGCAAAGCAACTATTGAGAAGAAAATGAATGAAATGTCCCAGCAAAAAGAAGATCTTGAGAAAGGATTGGAAGAAAAAGCCATGTTGCTCAATGAAATGAATCAGAAAATGACAGCCAAGGAGAATGCCATGCAGGATACATTCTGTCAAATGCAAAACGACAATAAAAATCTACAGGAAGAGATTTCAGAAACCAAAAAGGAAAACTTTATCTTGCTCTCTGAAATACAGTTGCTGAAGGACAATTCATCTTCTGCAACCCAGATGCCAGAACTTTATTCAGCTTGCAATCAAAATGAGGAAAATATCATCTCCGAGGATTGTATCAAAGTTTCATTTGCTCCCACAATGCAGTCACAAATGACATCCAAGACTCCACCAAATACTGAAATGAAGAAGGAAAATCAAAATGTAGATGAAAATGTGGAAAAGCTTAATACAGAAATCAGTGCCTTTAAACTCAGGGATGAATCTCGTGAGCAAGAAGTTATTAAATTGGAGAGAGCCTTGGAAGAGATGACTGAAAGAGAAGGGAAAACGAGAAAACGAGTGGATGAATTGGAATCTATTGAGAAAGATCTGAGAGAACAGATTGTAGACATTGAGATGACTGTCATTGTACCGCTTGAGACTGAAAATCAGGAACTGAAGGATGAGATTGGTATGATGCAGCAGGAGAGAGACGAAGCCATATCAAAAATCAGCTCATGGGATGATGAAGAAAGCGGTGTGGATGCAGTAGAATCAGCTCATCACCGATTAGAAGAGGCATTGGTGCAAATGGATGAATTAGAGAAGAAAAACAATATTCTTCAGACTGACATCACCAAGCTTGAGTCTGAAAAGGAAAAGCTTGTGAAAGCAATGGCTGAGCTTGAAGCTGGGGTATTGGACAAAGATGAGAAAATCGAAAGTCTCTCTGAGGAAGTGGATCGCTTGATACAAGTTGAAAAGAAAGTTCCGGTCTTGGAAGAGTCAGAGACTCGATTAATGGACAGAGTTTTGGACTTAGAGGAACGTGAACACAGTCTGACACAGGAACTCCAATTGGTGTTGAGTAAAAAGAAAGAGGGGGATAATTCTGGGCAACAATCAAAACAAGAAGAGCTTGAAAAGAAGCTTCGTTATTTAGAGGAGAAGAATCAAATTTTGCAAGATTCCGAAGGCCGGTATATGGACAAAATAATGGAACTTGAAGAACAAGTTGAAAGACTCAAGTCTGAACTATCCTCTCACAAACCAATCTCTCTTTCAAGTATGTCAGTATCTGAAAAAGTTTCTGACACTAACCTTCAAACTGTCGCTGATGTGCCATTACAAAGCAATATGACCTCTGGTGCTACTAATTTTCATGATATTTATGTTGATAATACAGGAACAAATACTTCACAGTCGTCTCTACCTCAGGAAAAAGAAGTTGAATCTTCAACAGATCTAAGCAATCTTCAGAATCAGTTAAGGGATGCCAAGAAGATCAATACAGATGTAGTCTTGGAGTCTCAGAAGAAAGATGCCGAGATATCATATCTAGGGGAAAAGTTGGAATTGCTCAGAGACTCAGAAGCAAGACTGATGGAAAAGCTGCTTGAAGCAGAGGAAAATAGCTCTAAACTGAAGTCTGATATTTCAAGAGCAACATCTAACTTGAATGCCAAAATCGAGCACCTCCAAGAAGAGAATGAATTTCTAGCTGGAAACATAGAAAACTATCAGAAGCTGTACAAGGAGGAAAAGGAGAAGACTGACGACCTTCAGGATCGCCTCATGGAGGACAGTTCTCGGCTGGCAGAACTTGCCAGAACTCAACAGGAGCTGGCCAGCACTCAGCAGATGGTTCAGGAAATCCAGTCCGAATATGAGGAACAGTTGTCTGACCGACGTCGTGATGAGACCAATCTGAGAGATGAGTTTTCCTCACTGAGTACAAAGTACCACAAGGTGGAACAAGAGCTGGCCGCCAGATGTGAAAGAGAGGTAGAATTAGGACTTCGTATTGACACTCTTGAGCAGTCTGAGAGGGAATTGAAAACCAGATTGGAATCACTGATGAAGGGAGAAGAAGATGAATCTCTACTGTCCGACTCAGGCTTGTCTGGAGATGATCCAAGATCAAGGTAAGCCTTTTGATAACCTTTGAAAATGTTTCCTCCGATTTTGATGCTGCTGTAAACAGTGGTGTTTGAATAGTCAGTCTGTGTGAATGATGGGTTTTGGGAGATGTTTTTTGGGCAATATTATGTAGAAGATTGGGGAAGTCACTTTGCCAACGTTCAAAATCAGCAGCCCATACATTCTTTTTTTCCAGACACTGTAAGATTATGGAACAACATGCCACTCTCTCAACTCTCTGTCAAATGCAGTAGTTTTCTAATAATACTCTCCAGTCAACTATCCTCGGACACAGAGATAAACCAGTTTGATTCAGTCACTAATACAGTCGACACTGCGTAATCGCAACACAGCGGGAGCGGCGAAATTGTTACATTTATCCAAAATTATTACATTTATGATTAACCGGAGTTCTTTACATCGCCCCATAATCAGTCATATTGACATTATTTACCAGCAATACGTTCAACAAATCTTCCTTCTGGTTTAACATACTTGGGACCTTTATGATGACTTGAATCATGGCCTTATTAAAAAGATATTTTTGTTGTTTTTGTGGGGCTTTTTGTATTTTGCTGGGTTTTTTTCTTTTCAGATTTTTTTCTCTATTGTTTAGTTTCAGCCAAGTGCTTACAAACAAGGTTTTTAATTCTGTCAAGTGATGGTAAAGAATCAAATAGAGCCTTCTCTTGAATAAATCGCCGAAGGTTTGTCACCATGTTCAACTTCTAGTCAGAAAGGGAGTGGCATTTCTTCAGGTTGAAAATCATTGCAAAGAGAAGATTCTTTTAAATGATAAGCAGATGTCTCATCATGTCTCTGAGTAGAAGAGAGAGTGTCGCTTACTGCCTTTGGCGTTTTAACACTATTGTATACATAAGAAGTACTGTATCATATCAAAGAACTCTCATCACTGGTTTTAATGATGGAAATTGAGATAAAAATCATGAAATTTTGAAATTGTTGCTCCACAGAGTTGTGATTATCTGAAGCATGTTGCAATTAACCATTTACTTTTATGTAAAATTAATTCTGTTTCTCAGTATAAGTTGGTTTAAGTGGAAATTGCTGTTAACTGAGTTGCGATTAAACAGTGTCGACTGTAGTAATAATTATATATATTTTATTATTAGAGTACCTTTTGCCAAGGCCTCAAATCGCTTAGAAATTACATTAAAACTTGAGGACATTACATACTAGAAAACATATCAGTCAAAAATTCAAATTTAAATACTTTTAAAAGAGGATCTCTTGGAAGTAAACTAAAGACAATGTCAATGCCAGAGGAAAAATGGGGATGTCAATGACTTTTCATTCATTATGCCTGTCATAGTAATGGAACCAAATACCTGTTCTATTACGGGCTTGTGATCTGTGATTGGTTTTGCCTCATTCTCTTGGGGTTGTTTCGTACAACTATCTGCCTGTCTTATCATTCCTTTGTCATAATGTCTGAACGAAAACAGCAACAAAAGAAATACCAAATTTTCTAAAAAATTCCTCTTTTTTTTTTCTAAATAAATTTTGTCGCCTTAGAAAGGAGCATCCCTTATCATATAATGTTTCATGAGTGCATGAATGATTTTTATTACTTTTGAATTAGAAGAAGATAAAGAAAGAAAAAAGAAGAAGAAGAAGAAAAAAGAAGAAGAAGAAGAAAAAAGAACAAGGAGAAGAAGAAGAAGAAGATATGCCAAAGGAATATTTTGAACTGTGATGCCACGCCTTGGAATCCTTTACATTTCTTTTTTGTAACATAGGGCTCGAAATCCGACGATTGTCTTTAGTATGTAGCCAATCCATCAATTCAAGTAGCCAACAAGTACTCTGTATCTTTACTAGGACTAGTGTGCAATTTTTATAATATACCTTTTAAGCTGATAAACCATTGCTTTGATGGCAATCGGGGGAGGTTCAAGTCTTAGCTAATACTGAGATCTTATGAAAGGTCTCTATTAGGAATACACGCACAACGAGAAGAGTGCATGGCCGAGGGATCAAGGCATTTGACTTGTCACCGCGAATTCTGAGTTCGAAACCTGGTGTACCGTGGCGCTGTTTAGTCCTTGTGCAAGGCTATTTTCAGCCATTTTCCCCCACCCACTCTGTTGTTATTGAGTACCCGAT
>JAOWAY010462550.1:0-12959 GCA_028565895.1 Goniobranchus geometricus | reverse complement strand
ATAGGCTTGTGTATTGTATATGCACTGTTGCACTGTATATAATTGTCTTTCTATCTATCCACCTATATGTATGTGTATTTTAATTGATGAAATTGATGTTACAAAAATAATAATTTCCACAAACGCATGAATAAGATATATCTATCTATCTAAATCTATATCAAAATAACTGCCACGTGTCAGGTTAAGGCGCTTTATATCGCAGATTCCTATTAATACTTATACATTGGTCAGAGCCACACTTCATAGAAATCGGAACATTCAGGAACTCAAAAAATGGTTTCAAATGAACGGATATTACTTGATTCCAACAAATCGGGGACATTTTAAATGCTGTGTTATCAAAAAACAAAACAAAAACAAATCAACAACAACAACAGAAAAAAACTTTAAAAACTAACACGAACCAAAAAAGAACAAACAAAAACAAAAAGACCAATTAAAAAACCAATAAATAAAAACATAAATGAATGAATAAATAAATAAATAGATAAATACCGGTAAATAGATAACAAGAAAAAAGAGAGAAAGTGCCAAAAACATGATAGGGCAGCAATTATAGATAAATAGGTTCTTGTGTATTTGATAGAAGAAAAAAGATAGTAAGAAGGAGAACAGAAATATGATAATATGGGGCAAGAATTAAGCGAGCTATGTGCGAGGATGTCATGGAATACTGTTTGGAAATATAAAAATCTCACATTGATTGACCAAGTTTTATGTTTGTTTTTAAACTGTTCTTGCTTTAAAAGAGTTAGTCCAGTGTCATGGCTGGGTATAGGGGAATTAGGGGTCGAGCCCTCATTATACTGCGCATACCTAGTACGGCAGAATGTGGTATTTTGCCATTGTTTTCCACGCCGACTTTACTTCCGCCAAGTCTAGAAAGTTAAGTGATTTTTTTATTTTTTGTTTGTTTGTTTGTTGTTGTTTTTTTGTTTAAGGTGGTAAGTGGGTGACAGTAGAGTTTCAGCACTTTTCAACCTGCTGAGTTATATCGGTGCCTTTCTTTGGTCATTTAGCTTTTGCTGTAGGTTATGTCTTTAGAGTTGTTTCCCCACCTTCAGCTGTGGCTTCCTATTTTCTGGCTCTGTTATCAGTGTTACCCCGAGCCCGGCTTCTCCACCCGTTGGGAGTTTTGGAGGTGGGCTCCAGGGGTTTTTACTGATTGCCCGTTACTGGGACTTTTACCCTGAGTCCGGCTTCTCCACCCGTTTGGGTCTGGAGGTGGCTCAAGGGGTATTTAATGCTTGGCCCGTTGCCAAGTTTGTTACTCAGGGCCATGCGTCTCCCACCCGCGACTTGGGATTGGCTGAGTACCTAAGTGTTGGTCTTGTGGCTTTGACGGATTTGGTTTATATAGCTTTGTGCTGTTTTGTGAGGGACATAACCTGGCCCTTTCCACCCTCGTCTTGGTCTGGGCTGGTTTTATGTCTGGTGATAGATTCTTCCCAGAGGTTGTTAACGATCCTTGCCTCCCCAAACCCTCGTCATCAGTTCGGCAGGTTTCTCAAGTGACATGGTGGTCGTCTTCTCTGCTGTCGACCCAAACTTCCTATGACAACAAGACATGCACAGTCACATATCGCTCGGATTACACAGAAGTTCTTGAGGCAAAACGACATTCGTTTAATGCCTCACCCACGTGACTTAAATCTCATTTAAGCACAATATATGCGACAACTTCCGGAGACAGTTGAAGCAGATGCAAACCCAGCCCGAGACGGAGACCATTCCACTGCGTCCATAACTCACATCTTTGGTAACATCAAAGACAGTCAAATCAACCAATTGGTGCATACAATGTGTAGAGGATGAGATGAACTATATATGATGCCTGTAGGCTTCAGTTGAAGGCTGTTGCATTACCCCAACAGTGTGCCAAGTTTCTTTAAATAGTCTTTTGCGTTTCTTTTGCACACATCTCATATACACAAGTAGAGAATAAACCTCTTGTATTCACAACAGCAATACCACTATTCTGCTACTACTCCTGATACTACTACATGTACTACTACTACTACTACTACTACTACTACTGGTGGCCCGGTAGCTTAGTTGGTAGAACGGCTGACTGCCATGCAAAGTGGCCCGAGTTTGAACACAGCGGCCAGGAGTGGATTTTTAAAAAAAATAAATTTCGGGGCCCGTTCTCCCAGCAGTATAAATGGGTATCTAGGTCTTTCTAGACTGACCGGTTCGATGGTCTAGTGGTAGAGCGTCTGCATGGGAACCGGGAGGTTGCAGGTTCGATCACAGGCCGAGTCATACCGAAGACTTTAAAAGTGGCAATTTAGTAACTGTCTCGCTTGGCGTTCAGCGTTATGGGAACAGTTCTAAGACTGGTCGGCCCGGTGTCAGTATACTGTGACTGGGTGAGTCATTCGAGTTGTGCTATACCTTATGGCTCATGTGTGGCAGCGCATAAATATGTCAAAATAGTGCCTTCACTGACATAATCTACGATGTTGAAAAGTGACGTTATACCCACAAAATAATGAAAGTAATTTGCGCCGTCGTTGTTGATGAGTTGCTGTCTGTTTTGTTCGGGTTTTTGTTTTCGTTTTGTTGTTGTTGTTGTTGTTGTTGTTGTTGTTGTTGTTGTTGTTTTTGTTGGGAAGGGAAGGCTACTTTATTTAGTAGCAATTAAATATTATATTCTAAAATAATCCGGCCATCATTGTCTTAGAATCACTCGACAGTTTTATTGGACATTGACATTTTGTTGATGTGCTTCAATCAGCTGTCAAGCTTTGGATGCTAAAATTTGGGACAGTTTTCTTTGGCCTTCTTAAAGATACCAATGAAATATAATAGGAAAATAGATTTAAAGAGAACTCTTTGCCTCCGGCTAAAGCTATTCATTTGAGCTCGATGACGTTCTTTTAAGCTCAATGACATTCTGCCCCGCCCCGCCGCGGGCCAAACAAAGCAAAATTGGACGGTTCTCCCGAGAGAGCCAAGAGCAGGAAGAAAGATAATGCAATTTAAAGGCCTGCGAATTGTAAACTGTACACAAGGCGTTGAAAAAGCTTTTCCCAGAAGCACGTCTTAGATCAAAGACATTCTGACTACAGACCGCCTTTCAGAAAACAGCGAAGAGGGTAGATCAAGCAAGCATAAATGGGGAAACCAGGAGAGTTAATTATATACGGACATCGAATTAAACCGCCAAAACAACCAATAACTTGGCACGGTGGACTTGTTCTCACAGTCAATTCAATTTAATGATCTTGATTGTCCCACCAGCAAATTCGTTGTCGTGGCTTAATAAACAAACGCACAAAAATATTTCAAACACGGTGACCTATTAATGTATAAACATTGATCATTCATAATATATTCCTTCATTCATGTATGCATCCATTTGTCCATTCATTTATATATTATTTATTTATTTCCCTTCGTATCGTTATTTGTTTACATTATTCCTTCATTCATCATATCGCATCGAATGGACTTAGTTCCGATTGAAAAGGCATAATTCAGAACTGAATACACATTTGCTCACACGTAGAGAAAATAATCTAAAGTTAAACAAAAAACATTGTAATGGAGTTTCAACATTGTACAAAAGTCCCAATAGATAAATGCAGTAGAGATCAAAACTAATTGTGAAAGAGAACAATTAAATTGTTTGTTTGTTGTTATTTTTTTTAATTTTTTTTTTTTTTGTGTGTGGGTGTTCTTTTTTTTTGTTGTTGTTGTTTTGTTTTGTTTTTTGTTTTTTGTTTCTTTGTTGATTTTTTTTTTAACTCACAAGGAAGAACAATCTATTTCAAAATTCTTTTCATAATATTATGTTCTTTTCAAAATGTTCCTGTTTGTATCCTCCCCCCTCCCTACCCCCACCCACAATCCCAACAGGCGTTGCACCTGACCTTCTCGGTAATGTAGTCATAAACTTGTTTGCCGCATGCCTACGTTGCCCCAAACATCAGGAAGCTTTCATTAAGTGGTCCTTCAGGATCTATCAATTGTAAACTGAATAATTAATAGTATGGGTTATGAAGTGAAAGGTAAGATATGGTGAGAAAAACAATTTCTCCTCAAAATATTTCTTTTTCATGTAATCTATTGTGTATTTTGCGACATAATTATCGTAAAACAAACGTCACACCGTCAAAACAGGCTTGTTAAACTTTGGAATCTTTAGAAATCTGCTGTGCTGAATTGTAGCTATTCCGTACATGTAATGAAGGAGTTTCATTCAATTTCAGTGTACGGAGTTATCTTTAACATTTTACAACATTCTACAACATCTATGACACCATCTGGATGTAGATTTTTTCGGCAGTCTGGGTCTCGATTACATCTTTGACAGTATCGAAGCGACAAGTTGAGACTAATGTCAGAGAAGGTATGAGTTTTATTATACGCTCTGCTACTGTGTCAATTTAGCTGGGATCGAGATCTAGCTTCATAATATAAAAATCTAGATTTTTTATCTACAGAAGGTGTAAAACATTATATGTTCGACCAAAATTACTTTCCCAGATTAAGAACGACTTTCTACTGCCCAGGCTGGGAGGGTTCTGTTTTTCAATAATAAATGTAGTAGGTGGTCTGCCTGGCTATCTTATCGTCTTTTTTTTTTTTTTGGTCATGTTGTTGCCATTGCAGTAATTGTGTTATGCGTTGCATGGCCTAGGCATTATATAGGCCTACTTTTTATAAAACTTGACAAGCAAAAGTTGTTTTGCTTTAATCAATGTTTTGCTCCTAGTATTAAGGAACTTGAACATCTAGCCTTGACTGGAAAAATTGAGGGGACAAGAAGTAGGGGCAGGCAGAGAATGACATATTTGGAGAGCTTAAATCACTGGATGACAGACAAAAAGCAGAAAACTAATAGCAGGAGCTTCCTGAGATTGTCTGAACAGAGAAGTGAATGGCGTGTCATGGTCGCCAATGTCTGTCTCAGACACGGTACTGGATGATGATGAATAATGATAATAATAATAATAATATAACAATAATAATAATGATGATGATGATGATAATAAATAAAAAAAAAATAATAATAATAATAATAACCTTTTGCGTTCCAAGTGGGTCCGCTCAGCTCAGCTTTGAGCCATCCGAATGTTAACCATTAAACACTGGTAGTGATCGACTGCACCTTCATCCGAATGTTGAACATTGAACACTGGCAGAGATCGACTGAACCTCCATCCGAATGTTGAACATTGAACACTGGCAGTGATCGACTGCACCTTCATCCGAATGCTGAACATTGAACACTGGTAGTGATCGACTGCACCTTCATCCGAACGTTGAACATTGAACACTGGTAGTGATCGACTGAACCTTCATCCGAATGTTCAACATTGAACACTGGCAGTGATCGACTGAATATTCATCCGAATGTTGAACATTGAACACTGGCAGTGATCGACTGAACCTTCATCCGAATGGTGAACTTTGAACACTGGCAATAATCGACTGAACCTTCATCCGAATGTTGAACATTGAACACTGGCATTGATCGACTGAACCTTCCTTTGAGTATGGTGCGATCTACACGCCCTGTCATAATTGACTCGAAAAACAACAAAATGATGTACTTTGCCAACTCCAAGATACAGAGCAATTGGAATTACTCATTGCACTGCACAGGAAATTCAAATTCTACCTCTTAAGAGGCAGACGTATTCTGTACTTGAGAGAGAGAGAGAGAGAGAGAGAGAGAGAGAGAGAGAGAGAGAGAGAGAGAGAGAGAGAGAGTGCAGGGATATTCGAACATCAATTCTCCCAACAACAACTTACAGAGACTTAAAGACAAGACATCAATAGATTATAAGTCCCTAAAAGTTCTTGAAGATTTGAAAGAAACAAGCCTTCAGCATTCAGCAGATTATAATGGGATTGGTTTGAAAAAACAAACGAATAAAAAACAGTCAAAGCTGGAAAGGTGTCATGACCTTGCAGTCCAATGCCAAGGTCAGCTGATCATGAATGCCTTTTTCAATATCTTATTTCAAATGTAGTACAATAAGACAGGATCAGAAAGACAAGACAATCACACAGGTCACCAGTCAAGTAATAGTCGACAGTTAACTAACTGACACCACAGATTGTGAAATCTTTCTTAAGCTAACATGCCAACCATTCTAGGAATTTGCAGCTTCCAACTTTGAACAGTTCACTTCTTGTTTCCTTAACAAATGATAACATCTTCCATTATTATCACACCTCAGACCAGCTTTGAACAGGTTCACTTCTTGCTTCCGTAATAAATGATAACAGCTTCCATTATTATCACACCTCAGACCAGCTTTGAACAGGTTCACTTCTTACTTCCATAATAAATGATAACAGCTTCCATTATTATCACACCTCAGACCAGCTTTGAACAGTTCACTTCTTGCTTCCATAATAAATGATAACAGCTTCCATTATTACCACACCTCAGACCAACGTTGAACAGTTCACTTCTTGCTTCCATAATAAATCATAACAGCTTCCATTATTACCACACCTCAGACCAGCTTAGAACAGTTCATCTATTGTTTCCATAATAAATGATAACAGCTTCCAATATCATCACACCTCAGACCAACTTTGAACAGTTCATTTCTTGCTTCCATTATAAATGACAACAGCTTCTATTATTATCATACCTCAGACCAACTTTTAACAGTTCACTTCTTGTTTCCATAATAAATGACAACAGCTTCTATTATTATCACACCTCAGACCAGCTTTGAACAGGTTCACTTCTTGCTTCCGTACTAAATGACAACAGCTTCCATTATTATCACACCTCAGACCAACTTTGAACAGTTCACTTCTTGTCTCCATTACAAATGTTAGAAACAAACAGATCTTACTGAACCCCCAGTTGGGAAAGAGACAAGACAATACAATGGAAAGAACTTAAGAAACAAAACCTGGACCAGTAGGAATCGAACATGGGACTTCAGCGTTGGCACCCTATGCCTTGCCATGAAAAGTGAACACAATACACTTGTAGGAGGTATATGGTAGTCACTGTAATCTCTGTTTATTTCTAACATTACTGTAATAAACCCCACACCTCTACTTGTCTCTTCTTGTTTCCATAGTAAATTAGCTTAGGCCCTTTTCTTTTTGTCTTCCTTTCACAGCAAAGAGCTTATTAGATTCGTTACACTAAAACAAAACCGTCATTTTCATTGGGCGTCAACTTGGAATCCTGTCATCATTTCAACCAATATAACTAAGGGAAGAACGGCTCTGAAAATTTAGATTATTATTCAACTTAATTAAAACTGGGGCAAGTAGTTGTAATTATGTTTAAGCCAAATATTTCGTGAATTTAAGGATGACAGCACAATGTCATGGATCATGATGTCGGTAGGGATTGGCTCCTTTTTGTTTGTGAATCGCAACTCCTCACACTAATCCCTCTGGATAAAATGTGACAAGCCAAATCCTGAGGAAGTAAATGACAATCTTCCTTCTTTTGGATTATGCAGTAGAGAGAGAGAGCAGTCATTGCAAAAAGATGGAATTTTGCTGAAACAGCTCCTGGTAAATTGTTGATATACACCAAGATGAGTAATAACCCCATAATTGTTCCCTGAAGGACTCCCTAGTGACTTATGATGTTCCTAATTCTTTGCTTTCAACTAAGACCTTTTAAGTGTGACCATACAGAAAGCTCGCCATTCATCGTAAGATATCACAGATGCCGCAATATTAACATTTTCTCTTTACTACTCTAGATTTTACGCGGTAATTTAAAAGTTGAAACTCATAAGTTGAAGAGGGAAAATATTACAATTGTTTTCCTTCTCATTTAATACCAATTGGGCAACTTTGATAAACCGAACAGTGTGGTGAAAATGTGTAGTCATTAGATTCTTTTGACAGAGCAGAGCGAATATTCTGAGATTGTTCATGAATTACCATTCATTTCATGTTTTCCGTTGGATCTGTCATTGTTTACAGACAAGTTAAATGAATAAAATGAATCCATGGTAGTTTTATTATGAGTTACATCTTTAAGACCAAAAAATATGAACAATTTTGTCAAAGCTGATAGTGGAAAGTTGTCCTCTCCTATCAGTTATAGCGATTACAATGATATATTTTAAAGAACTGTCTAAACAGGATAATGGTTAAATTTAAATACTTTACCTTTTGCTGTTGCATTGACTTTTATGAAGTAAGTACGGCCTTGCTTGAGAACGTTGGGCTTCAGGACTAAAGATGGTTGATGGAACCCAGTCAAAGTTTGCTCTAGGGGAACTTCAACGCCTCTTTTCCCCTTGCCAACCAGATGAGGGGGTGGGTTTGGAGTGGTTGCAAAATTCACAGCATCTGGTAAGCCTTGGCCTCGGTTGGGCATATTGTCTCCTCCCCCTTTGATTTAAAAAATGTAATGAAAAGGAAATGGACATGGTTAAAAGAAATGCAGCAAGATAAAATATTATTAGGGAAAATTGTAAAGGAGACCAAGCTTTATACCAGGGTACATTAAAATCATTCTGCTTTGCTTAATTCTGATGCCACTCTTACAATCTTTTTATTTTCCTTTTTCAACTGAACCAAATTATTATGATTTAAAAAATTCTTCATATATAAATGAATATGTTATTTTCAGGAGTGGCAAACAGACACACATTGATTGATTGACAAAATGAATAAAAAAAACATAAGATTTGTCTTCCACTCACGGTTGTTAATCTTTCTCCCTCCAGATGGCATTTCCTTTGGATCAGCAATTCCTCCTCCTGATGATAAGAAAATTGAATATTGAAGGGTAGCTTTCATTGCTGGTACAGACTCTTCTAACACAATGAAGCTAGATCAGTTGTGATTCATATCATTTTTCTACATTAGACGTCAGTTCTTTCAAAACTGTCCAAATGAAAATAATGCACAGCACAAGCATAAAAAAAAGATCATTGACACAAAGAAATAATAAAAGGACAAAGAGAAGCCCTTTAGTAATTTCTTGTTTTGTCTTCTTTGCACCTATCCCAGTTCTGGAGGTCACCATAACAGGTCACAAATTTTCTATGCACTGCATTTTTTGGCAATATATTTCTCTTACTCAGTAAAGCATTAAAGCATCAAGCATGGACATTAGTCCAAAAAGAGATTGGAAGGAGTCCTTTTGTCCAAGTAATTGCTTTATAGAAACTTACAGAATAGCACAAGCATTTCTATGATTTCCAAGTGTCAAGTGTTCTTTTCCATGCATTCAAGCACATGGGACCTCACAGTTTACAGTCAGTTTCCAATGGGACTAAAGACACTCACATCAGAACTTTCATAGGATTATGGATCAGAAAAACCCTTGAAATTATGTGATTTCTAAATGCAAGCTAGAAGGAGGAGAAAGATTCAAACCCCAGACGTTTGCTAGGCAAGCTTATGCCATACAACATGCCTAGATGCTCCTCCGTAAGTGATATTTTAAATCATTTAATCAACTTTTAAAAATGGTCATTAGTATCTGTGTTTATCTTAATTGGACTTTTTGTTGCTGCTTATATTTCTTTCTTCTTTATATCTATGCTAGTGACAGTACGATTATTTGGCTGATAAAACAGTATAGGGAAGTCTCAGATGAGGCTTTCTTGTCCAGTTGTGAGTAGGAAAAAGCATTGCAGACCTTTGTAAATTATTCAAAAGACACCAAGAAGCTCAGTGTCTTCAACCATGAAGTCACATGAGCACAGGCTAAATTAAAGAACTTCACATTAATTCAGCTTTCATCAGGGAAAGCCAGTTTCAATCTATACACAAATAAACATTGTTGGTGGTATTTCTTTAATGCACACTTTAATATGATGATAATAATGAGAGAAACCAAAAGACATATTGTCTTCTTTCCATTGTTATACAAATAGAACAAAAAACAGTTGTAGACCTGAGAGCTTTTCCCAATGATACTTGGAAACTTTACAAATGAAAGAGATCTCACCAATATAATGTTCTATTGAAAAAGAAACAGCAGGATTTGTTTTCCATCATTCCTCATACTATTCAACTTTGATGGGTCTTTCAAAATTTGCCTTCATTTACTTAAAAAAAGTTATTGTACCCATGTTGCGAGCTCCAGAGCCAGACCTGCCCTCCTCAATGTCAATAGGGTTAAAATTTCTTGATCCTGTATTTTCATCCTCGGAAAGAACTGAGAAATAGCTTCCTGTGGAGAACAATGTAAACAAAAAATCAAAAAGGAAAACATATATTGAAGAAGACTTAGTCTAAGTCTTCATTTGGGCTGACTGACTCGGATAAGCTGAGTATTTATGTCAACAGGTGAATTTCTTATTATGGTTGTAACATTTAAGCCAGTATATTGTTTTAAAAATGATGCTATTAAGTTGTTCTGTGAAGCCTTTTACTGAGTTTCATTATATTTGGTAGGTGACAATTTACACCTACATAAGGTAACCCCAATAAAGCTTAAACATTTACTTTGGCAGATTTCAATGAGGGTGAAAAACGAATCAATGACCAAATAATAGGAGACATCCATTTACATCCATCCAACTTTGATAGAGTAGTACAAACATCAAAAAGAAAGTTTGTCAATCATGATACGAAACACTTGAGTAGTGACAATTAATTTTCATACCAACAGATGCCATGTCACGTTCTCCTCCATTTCCTTTCAATCTGTGCTCTTGTCTTTGTTCTGTTGAGAAAATAATCATAAAAGAAAAAGTGATCAGTGTTATACCTGCTTCAAGCAGACATTGATTTCTTTTGAAACAGTTATGAAAATAAAATTCCTTACACAACCTGAAGATGGTGTCTTCAAAAAGATAATCTTGAGTTATCAAACTGAGTCAATGATTATTTTTGCCTGAAACGGATTATTCAACATTCATCTATAAAAAACAGGACATTAGAGAGAAAATTAACAAGGGCATTACAATATTGATGGATCCTTGATAGTTTTATAGCCTCTTATCTATTTTTGAATATTCTAACACTGGAGGTGTAGCATGCTAGCAGTAGATCAGTGAGTATTGTGGCATGAGGACAGTGGCCAATGAGTGTTTCTTTTGGTCCATGGGGGAATGATCATGTTTATGGCTTGTTTACATTCTAATTGCAGGTCACTGACTTGTGCTGGCATGAGAAAATGAGAGCTTGTGAATATGACCAATCAATTTATGGATGTTTGGAATGCAAAAGAATTTATCCATGCACTTACTTTTATCTTTGTTTTCTTCCTCGGTAAGCATTACTGGAGTAGGATGATATTTCACCTTTTGCACTTTTGAAAGAGAAAAAAATAAAGACAAAAAAATGTATATCAATCTTCGGAAAACAATATAGCATGCCAGTAGAGGTAAACATACATCTCTAGGCAGGTAAGGAGAGTACACTTAGTAAAGATTATACCATAGAGCTAAACATGGCTTAAAAACAAAACCCTTCCATTTCCATTCATTGAGTAACATTCATTATCACATTCAAAACTGAAGTTGAAAATTCCCAGGCACCAAATATTGTCTGTCTTTATAAAAACAAAAATCATTTCAATGCGAAAGCAAAATGTTGTTGTAATTACTTAAAATAGCCGAGCTTCCTCAATCATTTTTATCTGTATTACTCTCCTTAAAGGACATCTACCAACTTATGTACACACCTTTTTGAGTACTTTTATTCAGCTTTTGTGTAGTTGATGTTGAAGACTGTCTAGTTGAATGGTTTTCCCTGAGCTTCATAAAGCTAATGACACCATTAGCATTTATGCAAGTGTCTGATTGGATAATGTCACCATGAAATTCTTCATCCTCTGATAATGTACTTATCTCCCATTCATAAATCAGGTCTCCATGCCAGTTATTTGGAAAGTGCGTACGCAAGGAGACTCTGTGATGTGAGTTTACCAAATGTTTTCTGCATTGGACACATTCTAAGGAAATTCTGAGAAAAAAAGACATGGCAAAACAATAAAAAAAATAATCTTTACATACTGATATGAAATAAACTGTGACAGAATTACTTTCTTATTATGTACAGTGGCTGCATTAAAGATTCTAATTGCTCTGAACGATGTATTGACTATTTTATAAAAAAGAAAGAAGAAAACATAGGCAGAAGATTTTCAATGAGACCAGAAAATACCAAAGCTTGAAGAGCTTGAAAATCCCTTTAAAATTCCATCCAAAGAATTAGATATTAAAAAGTTTACTTGATGTGACAGTGGAATTTTAACTTTCAGAGGATCTTGAGAATAATTGCTAGAGCAAAAACAGATAATACACTCTTCAGTTTTCAAATGTCAAATGATGAACCAAGCAGCTGGGCATTGATTAGTGTGTATCTCATGCCAGTATATTTAAGATCCTAAACTACAGTCGTTACCTTCTTATCCCACTGGAGAGGTATAATAATCATAATAAGTTTGCATTGTTTCAAGCTAAAATGAATTGTGGCAGAGTTTTTTTCAAAGCTTTGTTGTACAACGTTCTTAAAACTAAACTTACGGGATGGCATGAGCCTTTTCTAAGATATGAATGACTTGGCTTGTATTGGCCATCTCTTTCCATGTTAGTCCAATTCTTCTTTGATCATGATGTCGCCACACACTTAAGTTGAAAACAAATTTCTGGAAATCAGATCTCAACCAAGAAGCAGGGAATATCAAAGAAGGAGTATTCATTCTGGGCTTGTGATCTTCAGATGTAAAGCATTCCATCTTCAATGTTTCCCAAGGTTTACAAAACCATAAAAACCTGAAATACCATAATAAAGATTTCCATATTAAAAAGTAGAATTAAACAAATATACAAATTTCAATTTACACTAGATGCAACTGTTTTCCTTTCAATAAAGAATCATCATCATCAAAGTACCGGGTCTGAGACAGACATTGGCGGCCATGACACGCCATTCACTTCTCTGTTCAGACGAGAAAGACACAAAAACTCATTCTTGCCATCTGCAATGAAATTGTTGTAGGCCTAAGTTGTTGCATGAGTACATTTCAATGTCTGTTG
>JAOWAY010462439.1:0-12961 GCA_028565895.1 Goniobranchus geometricus | reverse complement strand
TTGTATAAACTTTAAACTCAATTTTCTCAGTTTCTAGTTTTGTGTCTTTCGTTCACAAAAATAGCCATAACTTCGTTCCCAATGGAGATATCTTAGAAATAAAAAAAGCAGAATGTTCAGCACATGCTAGTGTCAATAACTCAATTTCCGAAATTTTCGCAAAGTGACGGATTTTCCCAGGCCGCCTCACATTTAGTCGTCAGGTCATTTGACCTGATTTCCATGCCAGGTTTTCTCTTCCAGTGTAGAAGAAAAAAAACGTCCCTTTGTCTTTTTACTTACTTCTTGTTGTTACATTATCCCCACAAATTGTCTCTATTCAACACACAGCCAAACCTAGCAGAGCGAAACAAAAGAAACGATCGCATGATGAAAGCATAAGAAGTAATTTGAAGCAGTATGGGTTGGAAAACAGATATCTGGATGTTTTGGTGGCTGATGCTTCACGACACAATTTATGGAGACAGGACATCCGTTTTGATGCAATTATTACAGACCGTAAGCACTTTAAAATAAGCCTGATAAGCTGAACCTGCTTTAATGTAATACTGATAGTCTTTTGAAAGTCAGGTTACATAACCTTTATTCATGTAAACCAAAGAAATGTTATCTGAGATAAAATCAATTTAAAGATTTTTAACTAAGTTGTGGTTTTAGTTTTCCTACTAGTAATTGAATATCATTTATCCTTACCAATATATTTTATTAGATTGGGGGCTAGTGTCTAGAACAACATACAGTCAAACACACATTCATCAAACTTGCCAGGATAACGGAGTTCTTTCTATGAATATGTGATTTTATATATAGATCTTCAGGGTGTCCCCTCAAAAATGCACTATATAAATTGTCTCTTCCACTGAATGTCAATGCTCACTTTCCTTGAAGAAATTATAGACAAAAATCCCAAAATATTTTCTTATTTTTATGTTTATCAGCTCCATATGGTATACGTGAAGCAGCAGCTAAAATTGCCACAAAAGATTCTTCTTACATGAAAGAGGGGGTCGGGTGAGTAATTTCAAAATTTGTCTAGCAAAATATTCTAGCAAAGCCAAATGCTTCAGTG
This sequence comes from Goniobranchus geometricus, assembly GCA_028565895.1. NCBI lineage: Eukaryota > Metazoa > Mollusca > Gastropoda > Nudibranchia > Chromodorididae > Goniobranchus > Goniobranchus geometricus. Next base: position 11,892 of record JAOWAY010462439.1, on the reverse strand, counting down.
ATTTTTCTTGTTATCTTCTGACTCTTTGAATCAAGAGTCCCCCCAAAGATGCACAGGTAGGTCTGGCCCGTGGCACTTTGTAAAAAAACAAAGATTATCACGGAGAAAGTTATAATGAGTCGATTGCACTCAGCCTAATAAACTAAGTCTACGGGAGCTAAAGTTATCAATTTTAGTGACATATGGTCAATTTGATGCTCAGTGCCATGCTGTTCGGGGATTTGGAAAGATCAACATGGTAATCAGAATTGAGAGAAAATTTATTTCAAACTAATGTCAACAACAAAAGTAATGAAGATGAAATAAAAATGAAAATCACTTCCTCTCCCAGATCTGTCGAAACAGTCTTTTTGCAAAAGTACAAAATGATTTTATCACCTAATGCAACTTTCTACCCAGCTGCTGCTATGGGGCTGTCATTCAATTACCGTAGGGCATTATCATCCTCACTATTTTGGGCATATCATCCGCTTTGCTGGACCGATTTCTATGACATAAAGTGCGAACTACTCAGGAGAAACTTTTTCATCTGCAAAAAATTTTTTTTGTCCGCTCAAACTCTTGCAGACTGGTTTCACTCAGATAGACCCACGGTCTTTGGATGATAGACTGAGAAAAGGCCTCTTTTTTCATTTATACACATGCATGAGTTGTTGTCATTTTGTTTAGACTGATGGTGTCACATCTTTTCCAATAATTGTACACATAACTTATCAGGCTGTTCCTTTTAGTTAGTAAGTAGGCCTACTACTACTAAGACCAGTCCTTCATGAACGTAGATAAGGCTCATTGAGAAGTAAACTTGCATTTTTTTGACAGAGATTTCAGTGCAATAAATGCGTAGAAAATGCTTCCATTTGTATAGATAATATTTTTGTAGAAACTTTTATGGCATAATCTGTGTTCTTCCTAGGTTTAGGGTTTTATTTACCTCCAGTTTTCTTTGTTCAAACATACACATATGAAACTGAGATTATACAGATGTTACCTTTGATAAAGGAATGGTGCAATATAAGTTTAAGGTAGAGATGTCTATGTCATTAAAAAAAACAACTTGTATTCTCCCTTTATTTTGCCAACTTTTTTACAAATTCTGTGAAACATTTTGTGCTTATTGGATGGTCTCAATGAAAGTACCTCTATTGCTGGACGCTTTTTGATGCAATGTATGGTATTTTATTTGGTTGCAGAGATTGTGTCCATTATCCACAAAAGGAGCAGTATCAGTTAAGTGACATTTTTAAAGATTTGTTGAATTTTGCTGCAAAATTTCTCACTGTCGGTGGAAGGCTGGTTTACTGGTTACCAATCTACACAGCAGAGTAAGTCCCATGTTTGTTTGTTAGACATAGGTCATTGAATGAAGTCGATGACACTAGATAATGATGCACATTATAAGAATATGAACACGATCCTGTGGTATACACAATATGCTGTGTTTCAAATACAATATGCATTATGAGTAATATAGTTAAATGAAACTAGAGAGTATAAAGAAATTTGATTCCCATATTGAAAGTAGTGGTAGAAGTACATGACATTTATTTTATTTCTTTCTTCATCGTTAATTTTCCTTACTTAATGTCAGCAATGTGAAAAACTATTCTACACGATATGTAGGATCTGACAAAAAATATTTTAAGAAAGTAAATATTTCTACAAGACGATGGATCCGAGTTACTGCGCTTACGAAGTAAGTATTGTTTCAATGTATCAGTTGTTTCCTTTCATTTCAAATCATTGGGAAAAGATCCACGAGGAGTGCCTTGAAATAATGTAGGCCTATTTCTTTTTTCCAATTTAACATGGATAGCCTTTTTGTATTTTGATCACAAATGATCTATTTAAGGTCTAGATATATGTTCAATTCAGTTTGGAGTGAAATGTAAAATGAAATAACAATAGCAGTAGCAGCTTCAAGTTTGGTCATAAAATATTCATGCACTCCCTCAAAGATACAGTGGTCTTCACTTAACATCCACATTCTCCGGAGAAAAAATGTGGATGTAAGGGGAGGGACAGGGAGCCGTGGGGAGCTTACGAGAAATGAATCATCACTTAGAACTCAAACGGAATTGCCAATCAAACAATGCCAACATGTATAAAATTTACCTATGACATTGTATTTAGCTCAATCACAGAATTCATCATGGCCAGTCATTGTGAGCGGTCTCAGAACGGGTATCATTACTTTCTTTTGTTTAAACGACGAGGTGGCGCCATCTTTTCCCACTGGCCAGGCTTTATAGCCCAATCAATCACTAGCCAGATGGTTGGCATTATGCATTCCCCTAATTCAGTATTTCTGAAATGAGCTATTGTCAGTGAGTAAGGGAGTTTTGACGGATGTCATCACTTACCTTGTCTGTACGAAAGATTCTAAGTGTGAGACGGTGGCAAGTAGATTTGTTTGTTGTTGTTGTGGACGACAAGATTGGCATTATGCATTCCCTTTTTTCAGCATGTCTGAAATGTGAAGGCTCTCAAGCCTTTCTTTTTCTGTCAGGAGGAAAAATATAATTTGATTTTCTCCAAAAAAAAGTGGATGTGGTTGTTAATATCGTAAGAGTGATTTTTAAAGAAGAAATTCTGCATCCCGTTGAAATGCGGATGATACTCGATAATCAGATGTGGATGTAAGGCGGGTGGATGTTAAGCACAAGCAACAGTCTGTAACAACATCTAGTGACTTCTTGTCTCTGCCTGTCACTTTCATTTTGCTTCTTGGAACAGATAGGAAAGAGGGTTGTCTGTTTGCATGACTCATGGAAGGTAATCCAGGACTCATATGTAATATCATGCATGACATCTTGCCAATTTATGCCGGACTTATAATAAGTGCCTCACTCAACTATTCATTAATTGTACTGACCTCAGCTTGTAAAGTTGTTGCTCACTCTGAAATTTATACTTTTTTTGTTGTTGTAAGACTGTGTTAGATGCAACATTAATTTTGTTTCTCTCTCAAGATTCTTGACGTAAACAAAATCAAACCCAATAGCGAGAGAAAAGACAACAGCAAATTCTTGATTAATAATGTCACTTCTAATCTCATACTGCTCAATGGAAGGAAGTGTAAGTTTATCTTATGCGTAGTGTAAGCAGGATGATCAAGATATAGACGAAATGATAAAGTGGATCCATATGCGAAAGGTTCTCAAATTAAAGCCTTTTTTAAATTGTATAATGTGGAGTGCATTTGAAATAATAATTTTCTTTTCTCTCCCTAGTTATCAGGAATCCAACATTCCGACTCATCCTTGTCTTAATCTAGAATCCAATTGTGAACAGGCACTTAGTACATCTGTTTCACGTCGGCTTATCACCATGGTCAAATGCAAGGAATATCAGGTTGGTATTGGTACAGGTACTAATTTTTTGTTTATTCAGTAGATCAAAATAACATTTTTCATAGTAGCATTGTCTGATGAAATGGACTATTTCAATCTGTTGGCTAAAGAAAGAAAGCATTGTTGAGGTAACAAGAAGAATTGTAACAAGACAGATGCTATTTGTTGTATTGATTGTAAACTTGCTTTGCAATTTGTAAGAATAACTACTTAACTTTTTGGAGAAGGAGCCAGTTCTGAGTTCTATCAAGTCCTACCGAAGTTGGCCTTTCTAAATGCTATGACAAATTTATTTTTGAATTTACTTTTCTGAAAAAATTCATAACTACTGGTACCCAGTATACATTTTGAGATTAAAATTTTTCCCCTCTTACAGACTTTTCAAGAATCTGTGGAAGAGGCCTCTGTGGAAGTTGATCATTATGGTGGTTCTACCTTTAGACAAAAGTATTTCAAAGTCATCAAAGCTGATGGAGCAGAAGCAGTCAGAGAAAAGTTATGACAAAACCCATTGAGTGTGTGCGAGCATGTGTGTGAATGCTAACTCTATCACTATCAAGGTAGAGCACTGTTGCATGTAGGACTTTATCTTAAAGACGATATTAAGAAAATTATGCAAACCCCCATGAACTTTATTGTTCTCTGGTGTGAACAATTTGTAACCAGGAGAATCTTATTTGATTTTCCAGTAACATCAGCTTCAGGATTGATTACCTGTGCAGAGTTGTGTCCTGAAAATCCAACATAGGTCTTCGCTAGTGCATAAGTATAAATAATAAATATTCACCTGTTCAATTGGGAAAAAAATAAAGGAATTTTGTTTTGTGATTTTTTTTACTTGTATTATGTTTATTATTGCATGCCCCAATAAAGGATGATAATGTATCACTGTACTCAAAAAAAACAATCACACTCAAATTTAGCCCATAAATGTTATTGATATTGTTTAAGGGATAGTATGTTGCCTTTCCTTAGGTAACATTTGGGCATTAAGCCCACTAGTCATGTGGACATTTTAATTGTAGAGTCAGTAGCCTGGTTTTAACTTAGAAGGTCGTTATCCAAGATGACCACCAAGATTATTTTGCAAGTACAATTTGTCTAGCCCTGATATTGGTGATAGATCTAATGAGCATGGATGGAAATGGGAAACACTGAAGGAATTAGAGACTAAGTTGATAAACTTAGATTCCGACTCTGTAGGAGTAAAGAATGTGAATCCAGATCTAGATGGAAGTGGAACTGATCAGCCTGTGCCCTATTTTAGATGGCTTTTCCCTGATCAAATAAAAGAGAGTGATATGCTCATTCTCCCATTCAGACACTCTTTCAACTTATCAGTCTTGTGATGACAGAACATCATCGTATATATATTTCCGCTCATGTGAAGACCAAAATTGGGTCATTATGTAATTAAAAAGTGTCAAATATGTTAAATATATAGGAAATTTGCATGATAATTAGACATTCAAGATGGCACCATGGTCACACGACCTAAGTTGTAACTTTGGAAATATATAGTCTGTTCTTTGTTCTAACATTAACATGCCTGAAAATTTTATCAAGTTTGCATGAATAGTTTTCAAACAGGAAGTTTTTCCCAAAAAGTCCTAACTACATGTTTTCATGGATATGTGCAAAATCCTTGGCAATGGGAATTACATAAGGCCCATCACAGCTAGGCAATGTTATGTTTAATATCTACTACTGACCCTTTTCATTTTCAATTTCACAAGTAGATACTCGAATCAGGCTGGCAGTTAGCATAGGGAAGGAGAGCATGGATTTCCTCCTCTGGTATCTTATGTCTGTCTTGAAATCTTCATGAAATAACTTTTTATAAATAAATGTATGGCTGTGTTGTCGGCCAAATCAAAATCTAATTCTAAATGGTTCTTTTCCAACTGCTCCCACGCATAAACTTTTCAACTAAGTTTTGTTTGGGTACAGATTTTGATTTGCCACGAGAGAATTATCCCTAATGTGAAGCAATTTCATGTCAGTTAAAAAGTCCCAGGGTGAAAAATACATATATGTGTCTAGAGTTAGGGCCCAATCTAGAGTATCTAGATCTTGACCTAACTACAATGAAAAGTTGAAGTTTGATTATTCAGATTTCTAATAATCTGAAGTATTTGCCATTTGAGATTTATTTTCTCTTCTCTGGCTTTAACTTACTTTAAGTTAGAACTCTTTATTTGAAATCATAAACAGTTGATTCTCATAGTTTGAAGCTGATTTTTTCTTTGCTCTCCACCACCCCCTGCACAATGTTAAGCACTGGCTCAACAATGGTGATCTGCCCAAGGAGTGTCAATAATAATATGGCGATATGCCCAAGGAGTGTCAATAATAACAATGTGAGATAAGGAAGAAGTCAAACTAATGTGAGAGAGGAGAAAGTGGTGGTGCCATACACTTATGTGATCGTGATTGAAGAACCTATCAGTATCGTAATGAATCAAGATCTAAACTATTCTATAAGTAGCCTAACTTTCACTGCGATGCAGTTGCAAGAAAGGGGAGATGGTGGAAGCATGGGGTGGGACAAGATGTACCAGGTGTGAGAGATCAAAATTAACACTGTATTCTGCCTAGGGCTTTTTTTAAATACATGTACCAGTAAATCTCGAGTTGGGTAAGCCTTCTGGCAACAGTCTGTACTGGGAGTGGGGGCAGCCTTATTACAATGCTAGTGCCAGTGCAGCATGGTACATACCATCTAGATCTAACATTCTCCCAGACTGACACACACACACACACAGCAGTACCATCACCTGTGGGCCTCCTATATCGTCCCTCCTTTCCGAACTCTGATAATTCGAATTTTTGGTTCATCCCACTAATCCCAGGCAGTGTGAATTATGAAGTTTCTAATGCAACTAGATAGGATAATATACTTCTGAACAAGACAGCTCAGGCTCCAAATAGCTTCTAAACCTAGAGGGCTCTTTGGGCTAATTGAAGTCGAGGCTTCGGAGTTTGTTTTTTCCACGTCATTTCCTTTGTCACTTTCTCTTCTCAAAAAAGTCCTTAACCAGGTTAGTTAGTTACTTTGTGCGTTTAACGTCACTTTTCAACAGCGTAGGTCATATCAGCGACAGTGCTATTTAGACATGTTTATGTGCTGCCACACATGAGCCATAAGGTATCCTTAACTAGGTTAAAAACACGTCATTTACTTTATCCATGGTGCCATATATTGAACTTGAAAACCTACGAAGCCAGCTGTAAGTTTTTAGTTTTAGCAATTAATCATCACAACATGGCAACCTGCTAGGCATCACAAGTAGTTCCCAGCATTACTGGGTGGCCACAGTCATATAAATAGCAATGAATTTGCATTAAACTTACACACCAGTATATATAAATTCTTCTCTTCAAAACATTCATGCCATATCTCGAAAGTCCTTTTTTTTCCCCCTTAGACACTATGCATCACCCCTTGTTTCCTTGAAAATGTAATATTCTGGTCTTTGTCACTTTTGTGAGAATGTCTGAATTGTCAAATTGGAACATTCTTTCATTTATACTATAATCATCTCATAAAGTTGTGATACTTGTCTTTTATTATTATATATCAAAATGTTCATGAGAGCACAATTCAATGTGAAGTTCTTAATCATTTACAGTAAAACATGACTTAAGCGGGACTTTTCCCTACAGAAAAAAAATGGTCGCGCTATGGGAATAAAAAGGGAGCCACATTCAATATCTATGTTTAGATCTACCCTCCCCCCCCCCAAAAAAAAACCCCTACCACACACATAGTCGATGATTGGTTGGATAATAGTGAAAAATAGTCATCTTGTACGTAATCAGGGTCATTAATTTAATTTGACCAATGTCACTACTGTCTGAAGAATGGTTCAATAACATGCTTGATATCAATTTTGCACAGGGTATGAGTGAAGGCTGTTGCTTTTCCCAATACACTGCCTTATGTATTGCTATTCTAAGTAAGTTGTGTTAGACTCTGTCTCACCCCAGTCAGTGTGCGTCAGTTACAATGAAGGGGAGATGATTTTGGAAATCAAGTTTTAAGTGGGGTAATGCTGGGAAAAACAGTCTCTCTATAATGTAAACTCTGGTCTGGCAAAACTTTCTCTAAAGATAGTAAACCCGAGAACTTACACACACACACACATATATATATATATACACCTGCACAGAAAGGAGCACACTTTTGCACCTAATGTTGCATGATCTAGCACAAATTGAAGGCTATTCCTGAAATACATAGTATTTTCAATTTTCATCGATGGCCACACCTCACAGGCTAAGGAAAAGGTGTGAACACTTTTATTGCCATGCCCCTTCCCCCTATTGCCATTGCCGATGTCCATAGGTCGTCATAGTGGCTAAGGATGGACAACTGGTCCCTGAGCTCAATGGATATGTGTGAAAGAAAGAACTTTACTGGTTTCGGATATTCCATTTTCTCGCATTCACTTAAGCTAAGATTCAAGATGATCATAAAAGTTTCTCTGAAACAGCCTGCATGAAGAATGTGAACTAGATTTATACTGTGCATGTGTATTAGGAAGAAAAAGTGAAAAAGGTAGCTCCTTTCTTTACATTTCGATCCATCAGTCTAGATTCTGTATTCATTGTCAAGAATAAAAATCTGATCTGAAGTGAAATGTACAATGTACATGTATTATAATTTAATTTATCGGATCTAGATTGAGAACAAAACAAAGGTGCCTCTTGGCTGCTTGAATGCAGTTTGAAGAATGAGACGATCCTTGAGTTGAGATAGGCGCCTTCAGTCCTTTCAGTCTGGGCCTCAGACAAAGAAGGCAGACGGGCATGCCCCAGGTATTATATTGTGAGCATCGGTCTTATACAACTTACTGGGAAAAGCAATACATAAGTCTATTGACAGTAAAAATGAGGTTTTTTTATCTTTTAGATTATTTTTTATCAGTGCTGATGAATGAGCAAACACAACTTTTCATAAATGACATTGGTATTTATTTAATGATGATATGAAATTGATTTTAATTTATCAAGAAATAAAATAGTTCTTGACATATATCACATTTAAAATTGTAATAATTCAAGGGCAATTAAATGTGTTGGTAGCAAACTCTCCAGATCTAGTCAAGTCGAAAGGTTGTAGTGTTAATTAAAATTAAACACCTGGAGATATACTGCAATCCCATCATGAAAGAGTTTTGCTTACACTACACACACATACCATATATTTTACACATTTTATAAAAAAATGGACAAATATAACAAAACTTTCATTCATTGCAAATTGTTCTGTAATGGATGTTATGACGCATTATGGTGACCAGCCTGCATTCAAGTCACTGTTTTGTTCCCTTCCCCTTCCAAAGCGTATCTCTATAATGCAATCACACAACAGACCTTGACTTTTAAACACTAAAGGCACAAGTTCTTTACTGTTATTCCTGTCTGAACATTTTTGTTAACTGCCACTTCCAAAGCATATTTCTACAATACAATCAAACAGCATACCTTGACTTTTAACATTACAGACCCAGTTTACTTGCTTTCTATACCTGTTTCAACAATTTTGTTCCTTTCCGAAGCATATCTCTACAATGCAATCACACAACAGAATTTGACTTTTTAACACTAGAGGCACAGTTGATTTACTTTCTATTCCTGTTTGAACATTTTTCTTCCCTTCCACTTCCAAAGCATATCTCTACAATGCAATAACAGAACTGATTTTGACTTTTTAACACTAGAGGCACTGTTTATATTTACTTTCTATTCCTATTTGAAAATTTGTCTTCCCTTCCAAAGCACATCTCTCTACAATGCAATCACACAACAGACCTTAACTTTTTACCATAGAGGCACAGTTTATTTACTTTCTATGCCCTTTTCAACAATTTTCTTCCCTTCCACTTCCAAAGCAAATCTCTCTTCAGTACACTCAGACCACAGATCTAGACTTTGTAACTCAAGAGGCACAGTTTACTTCCTTTCTATTCCTGTTTGAACATTTTTCTTCCTTTCTACTTCCAAAGCATATCTTTCTACAATACAATCACACAACAGATCTTGATTTTTAATGCTAGAGGCCCTGTTTACTTTCTATTCCTGTTTCAACAATTGTTCCCTTCTGCCTCCCAAACTTTTTTGAAAAAAACTCATTGTCATACTAATCATAGACAGGAGAAAAAAAACCTAACACTACTAACAGGCATTGGGATTGATCCTGCTATTCCTGTGTATTCTCATCACTGTGTGCTTTCTCCTTCCATGCTTTTTAAAATTTTAAATTCAAATCTTGCTGGAACATGAAAGACACTGAGCTTATCTTTTTTACCTGGTCAGTCTCTGCGTAAGGTTGCATTAAAACTAAAGGATAAAGTGAATGGTGTGGTTTGAGTGATCAACCCAGAGGCTGATAATGTGAACATTTGAACAAAATAAAAAATTCATACAAATGTTTCATGTGACACAAAAGCAAATGCTCCAACATTAATCCAATTTCCTATCACTATCATCATCACAGAAACACATTACAACAGGGTTCATTAATTCTAATTCTACTCATTTCCAACCACACCACAATTCACCATGTAGCTCTCAGGACACCACTTAATTTGTTATAATCAGCCAATAACCTCCACTGTATCCGACTGATTCGGTAATTGTGAAGCACCCAACGAGGGCGGGATGTCAGGATGCAACGGGGTTTCATGCGAGCAAAACAACTGTCTCTGGGGTAGGCATGAAGCTCCTCAGAAACCACCTCCTAGAAAAGGTAAGGTTGAAAAATAATACAACTGTACCTTTTAATCACACAAAGGTTCAAGATAATTTCAATATTACATCAGACATAAATGTAATTATAATTTGAATCCAGCTTAAAATTTACCTATTGATGAGATTTTTTTGTAAGTGGAAGCAGCAAAAGTAAACTTTCATGTTAATATAGTTTAATCAATGCATGACATGAAACTAAAACATGTCCTTGCAAAAATGTTTGAAGATTTTATTGGGGAAAGAAAGCAATGAGAATAATTTTCACTAATTTTCCCATTAATAATTTTATCATCGATGCTTATTACTGAACAGGTTATACATGCGGGCATATGTATATATTATATATTCATATATGAAATTTGAACAATCAGATATTCCTTAAAAAAACACAAAAAAAACATATATCAAACATGTCAAGTTTATCACCAAAGGTTTCACTTCTCATTTACCACTTGTCATTTTGTAGTGTTTTTGGTAACACACTAAAGTGTGTCCTTTATGCATAAAAATCCAGAAATTTCCCCTCAGGTGTTGCTTACAGAGTCGAAGGAAGTCAGATTTTCAGTCTAAGGAAAAATCTGTTTTGGATATATGGTACTTTCACTTTTAATCCTTACTATCCTTAAGAAATTTGACTTTGACTTTTCTTTTTTATTAAATTTTTCTTTTCTTTTTTTTTTTATTGGTCTGAGGGTGTCATTATGGTGAAAGTGATTCTGGTAATGAGTGTTTCACAAACCTTTTGAGAATTGTTCATTTTGACATTCTATCAATCGCTTCTTGGAATGCTTCTTTGTCAGTGTCTCCATTGAATAAGTTTAACAATAACAATAGCAGTACAAGTAGTAGGTATGTAGTGTTGAGTTTGTTTTTTTTTTTTTTAATCATTAATCAATATCAAATAAAAAAAAAAATCTATACCTGAAAATCTTTAGGCAACACAGCACATCTCTTCATTGCATTCATTCTCAGGCGGGCAGGAAAATGCTGCTTCACAAGACAACGACGTTTATAATCACGGACCATCCATTTGTTGAGAAAGTGATGTTCAAATCTCTTTCCTCGACTTGGCACCACAGTGTTCACTATGGACATGGAATTGGCTGGACTGGAGGCACATGGTGGCTGTAGAAGTGTGGAGGCAGAAGTTAATCCTGCTAGACGGGAAAGCTGAAATAAATAGAGCAAATTATTATTATACTCTGGCAACATGCGAAAACACTCAAATCATTCATCCTTTCTATGAGGCAAAATAATTGTTAAAAAACTTAACTTGAGTCAGCTGCCTTCGTCTGAATATTTTAAATGTAGCCATGCCATTTTGATTCTCTCCAAACCAGCAATATGTAAAGATTTAAAAAGCCCGAGATTAAAGACGGAGCACCCCCCGCACTACTAAGAGATCCTTAAAAATACAGTCGACGTTGGATATGTCAGAAATAAAAAAAAATTTACTTGTACCTCAAAAACTGATTTTTATGTGAACAGATTAGCTATGAACATGGGGGAATTTGTATGGTGCTATGTTACAGACTTGATCTGAGGTTTCCTAAGCATATTATGTTGTTTTTTTTTTCCACACCCTGGCTCAAAGACAGGAGAGTATGCTCATTTTAATTTACTGAAATTAATACTGAAATTAAACTCAAACCAGTAAATTTAACCACACTATCATTTGCTGATGATTTAGTGCTGTTCGGAAAATCAGCAAATGACCTTCAGTATAATATTAATATATTGAACAAAGAACTAAGTAAGAGAGGGATGAAAATAAATGCAAAGAAAA
>JAOWAY010462328.1:0-12962 GCA_028565895.1 Goniobranchus geometricus | reverse complement strand
AGAGACCAATGGGCGGTCATCGACTGTGCATGGGAATCTATCAATCGGCTATTGTTCTGCGTCGCTGGAATGCGACGATGTCAACAGGAAGATCTTAAATTGGCATGTGCTTACTTTATGTCATAAGATAAGAGGACAAATTTAATTGAAATGTTTGGTAATTACATCTCAACAAGAGTGGATTAATGACTATGATACTTCAGATTCAAGCAACCTATAAACATGCCATTTTCGTGGGAGTATATTCAAACGAAGCAAAGCAAAAACAGGTCTCGTGATTGACAGGGTGAAAACAAAACTGTCTTCATCAGGTTTGATTATGACCATGCCTCCACAGGGATTTGTCGCTGATTGGATATGATTCTGAATGACACTGAGAGCTGTATGAGTTATCTCCTTCACCGTCCGCCTAAGATCCTGGTCTGCCTAAGATCCTGCCTTTTCATTTTCCCTGGGCGCGGGATGTTAGGTGGTCACTACTGTATAACAAAACTTCCCACTGAGAAGAAAAAACAAATCAATGATAGATATTGGAAGTCATTTAAATCATCCCAAGACTATAAAATCAAAGTTACCATTTCATCTGCCAGGATACCATTCAGCTCTTGTCTGTGCATAAGGCGCAACCAACTCAGGCCTATGAGCTGATAGGGCTGTAGCATAAAGCTGAAAATTGTTTTAAAAACAAAAATAAAATCTCATTATTGTGGCAAATAGCATATAAGTTTTCTCCACAAATCTGCATTAAACCTTTTTCTCTAAGTAATTTAAAAAATGTTCAAATCATCAAATCTTCAGTGACTGCCTTAAATTGCCCCAAAACATAATGCAACCACTGATTTTGTTTATCACTTACTCTTTATTTAGGAGTTCCGGCTGTTTAGTGATTTCATTATCCTCATCGTTAGAGACACTGTTGCTCTTTCCACTTTGTTCTGTGAAATTACAGACAACACCAAGATACATATATTGCAAGCAAAAAGGCATGACATTTGTTTTGTAAAAGGAGAAAGGAAAGAAAACTGAACTATGAATATCAAAAATACAGGTAACGGGTTCCCGCATTACTCCAGGAATGGAATTTGTGAGCATGTGCACGAATCATTGTAAAGAAATTCATCAAACATTGCTGAAAGTAAAAGTTTTAAACATACAATGATGCAAACCTAAAATTTACTAATTCAGCTTTTTTTCACTGAAGCAATACTGTAGGTCTGTCCAGATCGGTTGTGAGAGACTGATGTGACAACATAAAATAAAAAGTGTTGAAATGTCCTCAGCCTCAGTTGTGTCAAAAAGATATTAAAGATGACAAACATGGATTTCCCTTTTAAACCTCCCTGCTGCAAAAGCATTAAAAAAAACCTCCACATTAAACAGTCTGTTGTAAATAGCAGGTACACTTACCAGATATGCGAGAAACAATTTTTCCCATTTGGTATGAAATGTTTTCACACCTGTGCATGAGGCGCCTGATCGTTTCCCTCACGTGCATGATCTCCTTACACCCTGAGATTAATGAGGTAGATAGTTGCTTTTCCCTTTCAAATAATAGACACTGAAATAAAAACACAATGAAGTAAAAAAATTAATGAAATCCATCATCTCATTGTAATAAAGTATTTGAACATATCACCAGACTACAGAATTGGCACAAAGTCAGAAAATTTCAACTTGAAGAGGAAAAAAAAGAGAGCGAACGAGTATACAATTAAATTTCATACGTCATATCTATAAACTTAATTGCACAAGTGAATGTGTCAATAAATCTTATAACATTTACAGAGTTAAATACAATCATTTTCTACATGAGAAGAGGCTTCAAAACAAAACATTTGTTGTTGTGACACATACAATGAGCTCTTCACCATGCCTTCAAAAACAAATACATATTGTATGAAGTTTTTAATTTTTTCTTTATTCATGAGAGGGAGAGGGAAATGTTTATGGAGGTTACTTTCAATCTACAAGAATACTCTTACATCCTCCCAAGGTATTTTTGAACTTCAACTTCACTGAGTTTGGCTGTAAACAACCTTTTGATTCACGATGGGTGGATCTTAAATCCCTTTCTGTATATTGACATTATGACAACCTACCATCAAAAAATTATCAACCATACCATATTTTCCCATGTTTTCAACGGTCTTAGATTCATGATAAGTTCTGCTTTCTTCTTGGAACAACCAGGTAAGGCTGTGAGCTCCTCAATAGTCGCCTCCTCAAAAAAGGACAGGAAGTGGTCTGTTTCTGATTTTGTTTTGTTGTCCAAGTCCTAAAACATAATATTGTAAAGTTAAAAGAATTAATACTGACATCAGAAAGAATCAGTACGAAAAGAAAAAGAAAAAATGAGGAAAAATGAATGACACAAAAGCTGCAAAGGAGACTCCTTGCAGAATTTTACACCCTAAAAGGACATGATTGACTTTGTTACAAAGTTTGCTTTTGCTGATATATATTAGTTATTGCTTTCTTTCAAATGCACAAGACAATTAGCTTACTGAGATACACGCTATCTCTCTATTCTTCCTTTCATCTCTTCAATCATGTTTTTAAACGTTCGTTTGTGTCTTTTGTGTCCTTGCTCCTTTTATTTCTTTATCACAGTCAAACTGAGGATTGATACACTAAAATTAACAATCCATTTCATGTACATTTACGAGTCAATAAGGGTTTTCTTTAATTTTAAGATCATCAACTTAAGCATCACTTATCACTTCTTCAAATAATTCACATTTTTACTGATGAAAGAACATCATTCATGGTATTGCACCTTACCTCACTATCTTCACTGTCACCACTGTCATACTCCTCATCATATTCATCTTCATCTTCCTCATCACTGAATGCCTCCTTTACTTTTTTACCTGTAAGAAAATTTTTTTCAAAAAGTACCTCTCATCAAGACCTTCAATAAATGAGAAGAGGTTCTCTTATATTGAATTTATTGTACATAAATGAAACCTTAAAATATGTTTTAGTCATATTCTGATTCAAAGTGATGTGACATTGATGGCATTAAGGAAACATTTCTAATATTTGTCTTACCTTTTTGAGCAAAAGATATAAATGATTTAATTTTAAAGATCCCCCCCCCTCCCCCCCTTTTTAATTCCAGATCTAAATCCTGCCATCGTTTGACTGAAATGAAACAAGTTCTAATCAGGTGACACGAACAAAAGAAAATATGGAGATCAATAGGTTCTCCCATAGAGCCCAAGAACACATTTTATTTCAGGTAAAATTACACATATTCAAACTTTCTAAGTCAGAACAGTTTAGAAAATCTGTATTCATCAAGCAAGATGTATCGCTCACCATTCGTTATTTTGCCAGTCAACGTTGAAATTGTTTTTGTGGGTTTTATGGCACTGTCGGCACTTGGACCCGGCGACGCTTCCTGGAGTAATTGGGCAAGTTTTGAATCGTCTCCATCCTCATTTTCTAGAGCTATAGAAGCTTTCTCTGCATCCCCATCATTGGCACTGAGAACCTCCTTAATATGCTAGAGAGAGTACAGGAAATAGATTTGTGTCATCTGCCAAGCCATGGTTGCTGATTTTGTTGACTTGAGTCCTACTCTTATTAGTGCTTTTCAAGATAAACCTTTCTAGACTATGAAAATGAAAGGAAAGACTTCTTACAGCCATCCTGAGATCACCAATTTTATTTCTCTTATCTCTAAAATGGAGGAAAATTTGACATAATCCAAATTAAGTACAACAATGGAATGCTACTGTTCGGCATATACATGAAAATAATAATAATGGCTTATATAAGATTTGTAAAATCAGTTTAAAATGACATGAGAGGAGACATGACATTTTGGGTCTAACCCTTCTACAGACAACATATAAAGATATGAAAATGAAAATATTGCAATTATATGAGTGACATCTGGTAGGTACTTACCCTCAATTTCTTCTTTGCCGTTACCATTATTGACTTTTTATCTAATTTCTGTCTGTGTACATGTTTTATTCTCAACTTTCCTTGAGGACCAGGGTAGGTTTTTCCGATATGTAAATAACTACCAGAAGTCTTTACATGTAGTTTACCAAAGGGTTGGACCCGAAATGTAAGGTCTCCCTCCGGTGTCTTTATGGTATAGTTTATCAATTTCATTATTTCCAAAATAAATGATGTACCTCTGATTTGCATACAAGAGTTACTAGAATTGATTTGCCACATGTGTATTTCAACTTTCCCACCATGAAGTCCCGCTCTACAAAACTCATAATCCAGTTAATAGGGCATTTCCTTACACTAGCACTATCAACAAATCCATTGAAGTCCTCCTCTTCAGTCTCTGAATGAAAGATATGAAGGATTGGCTCTTCTGTCAACATAGGTTGTGTGTCATCATCTACCTTGGCCTCGTTGCCATTTTTCATGTCATCATCCTAATGCACGGTCAAGATCGGAGCAGACTATGACGAAGGTCTCTTGTTGACAGAATCACAGGTATGCCTACATCTAATAGTAGGCCTACAGCATTACACATTTAAATTAGGCCTACAATCCTTTGTTTTCTCCTGCGACGCACCTTGCTTTCAGTCATTTCTAAGTCTTGGGCAGCAGCACAATTTCCTTTTGCCAAGGCTAGATCAATTGCCCTAAGTTTGAAGGCAGCAATCGTAAGAAATAGGCTTTGACCTTGGCATGTTAACAAGGTTGATTGTACAAAAGGTAATTAAGTAATAAATGAAAGACTAAAAACAGTTGATTTCAAAGTAAGATGTGTTACAAAACAAACTTAGTCATATTGTATTTATTTTGTGGTCTCAGTGGCACAGTGGGCTTGCAACCGAAAGGTTGTGGTTCAATTCCCAGTATGGACATTGGGATTTAACCCTTGGGCAAGATTATTAATATTTATTGCCTCCATTTTGCGGCACTGTTCCTGCAGATGCCACTCAGTTTTCGGTAAAAAGTCAAAAGACAAATTTCCCTTCAGGGATGAATATAGTGGGGTTTTTGTTGGTTTCTGTTTTTTGTTTGTTTGGTTTTGGTTTTTTTGTTTTTTGGGGGGGGTGTTATTTATTTTTATAAATAATGTCAACATAGCTTATGGGGAACGACTTGCACTGGTAAATGTCATTTCTCATTTCTTGGGTTATTTCAGTCTGTGGTTTAAATGGTAGATCTGAAACATAAATATACCAGTTTGTTCTAGTCCACATTCAACACTTGAGTTGAATCTAGCCAGAGGACTTTTAAAAAAAAATAAAAAAGCCTAGCTTTAGCCCCCTCAGAGGGCTGATGGACAGGAAAAAAAGTTGCAGCTTATAGTCTTAAAATGACAGTATGTTCACAAAATTTTACTCTGTCCCGAATCCACTTTATTTGAAGAACTACTGGCAAATATCGAAAAAGAAAAACAAGATTACCTCTAATGATTTAGCAGGAAAGCATCCTTTTAGAAAATCAAGAGCCTGATGACGGTCTTTTCCTTCCTCAGCAGTGAATTTTAGCTTTGAAGATCCATCTGTTGGAGACTCTGGCATGATCTTAATGCGCTTCCTAGCTCCTGTGATTTCTGGTAAGTCATCAGAGTCCTCCTGATTGGAAATCTGTAGTGGTCTTTTCACTGAAAAATAAAAATAAAAATTGAAAGCATGTTTTCAGACATTGCACACTGAACCTTTTGATTCCTAACAAACAACTTTTTCACTTTTATGGTATGACACATGTAACTTATTCAATCTTTACATTTCATGTAGCATATAAATAAAAATGGAGGGAGAAGAATTGGAAAGATATCATCTCTGTGAGAAAAGAGAAACACTATGTTCAAAAAATAAAATGAAGTAATGAATTAAAGAAATGACTTAGTAGCAACCACATAAAATGAACTTAAAATGATAAGCTTCATCAGTGATTTTGGTATGATTTTAAGAGTCATTTTACCAAACTATACCTAGCAATGAGAGAGATTCTTTTATTGCTTAACATTCCTTTGCTTTCTGTCATTTCTATAAATGTCTTCAAACACCATTCAAATAATCAAAATCATAGTAAGAGATCATCAAAGCATTGATTCTTATCAATCTTCTGTTGCAGTTTTTTTATTAGAAATATCCGATAAGGCACCTACAATTGATAAGCCTGTCAAACTAGAGACAAAAAATGATAAAATTATGAAAAGACAGCCAAATATTATTAAGATGTAAAGAACAAAAATGTTACTCCTAATTCAGAATGTAGATCAATATGCACAAAAAGATAGGTTTAGGATTCAACAATAAAAGTCATGATAGAACAAAAACAAAATACACTGCAGACCATGGTCCTTCTTCAGATACAAAGGAACAAAATGAAACAAATGGCGAAAAAAATCTATCTCACTCTCATTTTCAGAGGCAGACAGGTAACACTAAGCTATGTTCTTTGTTTTGATGTTATTTAAGTAAGTCTTATTACTGCTTCAAGCTGTCGGGTTTGTTTGGTTCTTTTGCAACTGAAGGGCACTAGCCTTGTCCTTCCTTTCAATGCGTATAAGAATTTATATATCTGTATATTTTAATGTGTCAAGTACCCCCTGATGGCTTTTCCTCTGGAACAGCTTTCATAAAACGGACAGCATCGTCAAAGTTTTTAGGATACACAAAGAGGGCAGCTTTCATCCGTTTAATGTCTCCACCAGGAAACATCTCTTTCATTCGTTGTAGCTGTACTTTGTCTATCTTGATCCCATTGTTCGACCCCAACTCATCATCATCACTGTCAGGATCAGGACGTTTAATTCGCTTGAAACTGTCAATAAAATATGATCGAAATTAATCAATGAGGCTATGGGAACACAAACTATACACTAAAAAGGATAACGTTAAACATCAAGTGAGACCTAAAGATGACAACTTCCAAGAACCCGTTATTAAACTAAAACTGGTACAACAATAACAGAAAGCCAGTCTTTAACTGAATTCACATTCTTTGAACTTCATATTCTTCAATTATCTGGGCATCTTTTATGATTATTTTTACTGTGTTGCCTCTTAAATGAAATTGCTCAAAATGCCGTCATCTAAGTACAGTAATTGTGCTTTAATAACATACCTTCTCAGAACATAGTCTGCCTAGCTGCGTGATATTTCCAAACAAGAATTTTTTCTATATAAATTGGCCTTGCAGCACCGTCCGACTAACAACACATCTTTGAACAGGAGCCTTATTTTCTAATTTGACAAAATTGATTCAATTCACTTAATGCATAAGTATTATTATATCCCAATACATTTACATTTATGCTATGTATCTCAGCTTTCAATAGATGTTGACAGGGTTGTGCAAAGACCTGCCAGGTGCCTTTCTATTCACATGGCCGAAGCCAACAGCCATCACTCTGCAGCTGAGTAGGCTGTTAACGAAAGACATGGCTCTACACATCACGGTCCTGCCAGATGGCAAGATTCTTTTCTGTCCACATGGACAAGGCAAACAGTGATCACTGGTCAGCTGGGTTGGCTGTCAACAAACGAAATGGCTCTCCTACCAGACAGCAAGACATATAGTGCAATGACAAAGCGACAGGGAAAACAGTAGTTGTACACTGACCTGCATTCATAGCCATTCATTGCTCGACAAATGTTACAAAACAACTGAGCCAATTAATTCAATGACACTAATCTCACCTATGTGGTCACAAAGAATAAGGAGACTTTCCTTGACTTGTGTTGGGTCAGTTTGTGGCTAGGCTTTGGCTCCACCCCTTCACCCCCATAAGGCCATACGTTCCTTGTTTAGTATGTGGGGATTTATTGCATGATTGACAGACTCGATAAGAAATGAATTCATGACTTGATCATGTGCTTAGCCTTTCTTTGTTTGCATTTGGTTGGTTGTTAAGTGAGGGGGTGAGAATGAATTGGTGAGATCAACAGCCTTTGTAAAAATGTTCATTTCCTGTTGTCTAGCTATCCATCTAACAGCACAATCTTTCGTTCTCCCCAAGGGGGTGTTCTTGGAGAAATAGTACTATACTGATTTATAATATTCTAAGCTTTGTGCTCAGCCAGTCAAAAGACAGGTAAATGACAGTTATCTGCCTTCAATATCATATTTGGTGCCATAGTGCAGCGAAGACCTGCAATTAAGTCATATAAATCCATTTTTCCCTGTGATGAAAATGCATGATAGGATTTTGCAATGACAAAACGCACATATTCAAAATTACAATGACTTTGTTTTGGAAATTTAATCTAATGCTATTGCACATTCCGGTTCAAATGAACAAAAGCATATTACAATGGGCTCACCTTGGGCTTTTGTTTGAATTATCATTTGATCCAGAAACCTTTGAAATCCATGGGCCAGTAGATGACACTGAATGATTTGTACTAGGACTGATAACACTCTTCTCTTTTTCTGCCATAGCATGGTTTAATTTTGATTTGAACACAGGGCTGGTAGAGTTAACGTAGGCATTAGATGATGGACTACATGATGACAGTTCTACATCATGGTCCTGAGTATTTGTTTGAGAGGAGGATAAAATATTGTCACCGTCCAAACTGTGATGGGCATTGATAGTAGCATCACTATCCACACTGCTTATTGAGTTCTGGCTGGAAAGGTATGGAATGGTGGCTTGACTGTCTGATGAACTGATACTGGCTTCTGAAAAATGAAATGAATAATATTAAAAACAATACAAGGGCAGTTTCATATTAATGTATATTCAATATAAATTAATTAGATATTGTCTTCTCTTCAATTTCAGGTATTTATCTAATTTATTTGATATTGTTGGCCCTTAAGTTTCATTTATTCATTTCATTAATTTGAAACTGTCTTCTCTTCTGGTAAGTTACCTATGAACGTAAATACTTCATTCAGCATTATATCAGACATAAGACATCAAAGTTCTTCACTGTAAAATGGCACCCTCTTTAGACATGTACTTACAATTCCAATAGTGATAAAGGGTCCTGAAACAGAAACACCTTTCATTTTTGACTGGGAAATCATGGCATTGGAAGTGGGTTTTTTAATTTATTCTCTGTTCTGTTCATGTGTTGCATCCTTAGAAATGTCTCATATTCTATCTTAAAAATACTGTACTACAAATACTTGTATATATATCCATCATCAATAATGGCAATATATTCTTTTACAATATAATACCTTTAAAAGGATGACATTTTCTTTTCAAGCATCTTAGTTTTTCCTCTTCGTTTTTCATATACTAGCAAAAAGCCTGCAATTTCACGGAAAGAATGATGCTTCATCTGTTACCATTCTTATAAGATTTCATTTTGTTTAAATCTAGCTCAATTATCAACACAAGTCTGCTCAGGAGGAATGTTTACCTTCATCTGAAAGTTGGTGGCTCAAAGATTTGCAAGAGCGGATAACTTAATACCATAAAATCAGTTCATGAACAAGTTTTTTTAATTGTTTTTTTTTTTTATATAATGTGACTGACTGGGCAGACTGAATAGTGATGTAAGTGTGTTGTATTGGGGATCTGATGACAACGTACATATAGAAATTAAAAAGTTGTATGTAAAACATACCTTTGAAACGCTACAAAAAGAAAAGTCATCCTATGAGGTATTTAGATAAAGAGCTCTTACGTCATAACTACTTTCCTCACTTCATTAATCACACCAAGTGGGGGTCAGCAGTTTCGATTCCAGAATCCCCTATCTCAGCATCATCTGTAGTGATACTCAACCCCATATATCCCCCATAGATCAGAAACAGAAAAAAGAAAAAAATAGAAAAGCAAAATGCAGTTAAACTTCTTGGAAGGAGTGGACAATAAAAATTTGATACGTGGAGCCCTAATTCTGATCAAATGTTATTATAGCCTACCCATTCTCCTCTGAGAAATCATGAAGTTCTTAACCTGTTAAAACAAAATTGACAGAATAGTCTCCTTCCCATATAATCATAACAATTATTACAACACAATTCATCATTATGTTCTTGTCAAGCAATCGATAGTGCAAAATTTTTATGTACCTTTTGATAATCCATTGTGCTGGTCCGTGTGGCTTATCTTTGGAATTGTTTTCTTGACAAATCTGTATTTAAGAAGAGTGTTGAGGCTTCCTCCGGTATCACTCATGTTGATTAATTTATAACATAAGCCTGAATGGAAAAGGAATTTTCTGGGGGGGAAAAATTAATGTTAAAAATGAGACATTCAGTGAAAACCCTCTTAACTGTAACTGAATATTAGGTTAAAAAATAAAAACAATGTGGAAATGAGTTGACAACAGAAGAATTGCTGACAAGACATGAGCCTCATCTGCCTTCTTCAATATTTGTAAGCCTGTCTCTTTCTTCTTTCTGAAACTTGCATCCGTATAGCTCACATCTTACTTCTTTGTTTTTTTGCATCATTTTAAAGTTTGTTGGGATTGGTAGAAAACTGAAAAATCACAAGATTTGTACTCATCTTTAACATATCACTGGACTCAATGTCAATAACTGATATTCAGCAGGCATATTTATCATCAAATTCAAATTAGTATCGACCTCTGAAAATCGGGTCTTGAACTGGTGTGACAGGATTTCATAGGCAAATTCATTCTGGACGTCACTTTCCTTGCATTCATTTTCAAGAAGCTGGCAAGATGGGAATTTTGAGTAAAGTTCAACTTTTCCATGTTACTTCTGAATAATACCAGCTTGCTCTGAAGCCCTTGATGTTAGAATACAACTGGCAAATCCTATTACGTGCACCCTGCATTTTCTAGTTGAGTCATGTTCATATTATGGTTAGTGAAAAGTTGGAATATCCCAGTTTGACAAGAAAAATTGAGGGGATGAGAAACAGAGAGCGCTTTTGATGTGCATCTTATTGATGGCTGAAACTGATGTGCACTGGCGGGCAACAATTGTTGCTGTCTCATGCCGAGTTTGGAGACCCAGCCCTAGATCATGGCTTTGTTCTTTAAAGCACACTGCCATGGGGCCTCCCTAGATAGCAAACCTTCTTGTCTTTGTTCACACTTTCAGCTTTGTTCAGCCCAATTCAACCGTTCACTTTTGTGTGTGTGCAAGTTGGAGACCTATAATTCCTTCACACTTGTGACTGTGTTTTTTTTCTTTCTCTGAATTCTTTCATTAATATTATATCCCTGTGAAATGGAGGTTTTATACCTCAGTAATCCCATTGCTCAGCCTATGCACCCCCCAACATCCTGGAAAAATCACAACAGATCATTGGGCTCACCCCTATCTGATGTCACATTCGCTAAACTGGCCAGCTCTTCTGGGATCTAGTTACTAGTAGTAGTACTAGGGTTTAAAACGATAATTATTAAGTCAAGGAGGGAATCAAAAAAAGAAAAAAAACCTTCTAGACTAAGGGCCTAGAATCTAAATCTAGATTCTAGATAGACAGAGGAGGCCTACTTTGCATTCCTGTTGTCTGCAACCCGTGTTCTCAAGATCAATTCTATTTCTAAAATTTCTTATTGCCAGAGGAAGGTATTGCAAACTAGCATCTAATGATAGATCTAGACCTAGATTATAACTTTTATAATAAAATAGATCCTTCTTGTTCAAATAGGATCTTATTCACCCACAAGTGGCAAAAGTTGCTGGAGAAGCGGGAATGGCAGTAAGTACATTACAACCATAATACATTAAATACAGTCGTGATCAGCTATGTTTGTCTGCCGGCTATCTGGCCATTTCATCTCAGTGGCAGTTTTTGGTACAAACATAATTTTTCATTAAAAAACAGACCCCTTAATTAACCAGTGAAAGCAATAGATAAATTACCTCTTACAAAGAATTCTGCCCATCAAATCCGACCGTTTGAACTTCCTTTAGATTTAAACAGGCCTAAATTCATAGTAGCTTCGCAGGCCTGTTCATCTATCCCGCTCGGCGCTCGGATTCTCGATTCCGGGCCTCCAAACAAGACCATAGGTTCACTTCAGGAGCACTGGTCTAACACCTAAAAAGTTGTAAGAATAGCTTCCGATTTTTTTCTCGGAATCTCGAGAAATTCGCGGACCTATAAAATCGACTATTTCCATTTTTTTTCTCGGAAAATCTGACTGTTGAATAGCCGACTACTATTTACGGAAAAGTGTACGTCTGGGCCAACTTCTAGTCATGCAAATAGTAATCGACAACACGATGATGTGCGTTAGGCCTAAAATAATGGTAATTAGGCCTACATTACTGTTAAACAGAGGCTCCGTGGGCTTTACTTTTGTTGGAATAATAAAAGCAATTGACTATGACAGGTATTGGACTGGACTATTTACGATTAAAAAATAAAGAGCACAGAGTGAGTGATTTCAAAGACAGGCATCATAGTGGGAAAATCTGAAATCAGAGAAAATCTGAGCGATTTACATCCCTGATACATAAGTAATATTATTGCTTCATATGAAGTTATCTCAGAGTGCTTTCGAACGCCTACCTGTGACTGTTAACGAGCTTTATTTGGTTGACAGAAAGGGCAGCAATGGGAGACGTCTTCTTTTGGTAATTTTCAGAAGGAATTCCATATAGTCATGCCCCTCCAGTGACTTAGAGAGGGATAAATTTTGTTTGATGGGGTGGTGTTAAAAGTTGGGGCCTGGGTTTTTGTGAGGTTGAAAGTTTCTAAGTAAGAAGTAAGATCGATCAGGAGTGTAAGCATTTGGACATTAGATTGGGCTTGGGCCTAGAGACAGATAGATCTAATAAATTTTGGGTCTTTTTGCTTCTTTTCTTGATCGGCGGGGAAATTGATCTTGTATCTAGTCTTGTCATCATTCTAGTTCAATATCTAGATCTAGATTTTGATGGATTAAACAAAACTAGAGAGAATAAGCATAATTTTTGGGAGGAATTCAAAATATCGTCCAGCCACTCCAGCGAGGGTAAAAAAAGTAAGAAATAAAGAGCATTAATTTTTATTTTTTTTTGTCTGTCACGTCATAATTGTCTTTAATTGTCTGCGTCACTTGTCTGTTTCTTTATTGTCTCTGTCCATCGGTCCT
>JAOWAY010462217.1:0-12968 GCA_028565895.1 Goniobranchus geometricus | reverse complement strand
AGAGAGAGAGAGAGAGCGAGAGAGAGAGAGAGAGAGAGAGAGACAGACAGACAGACAGACAGACAGACAGACAGACAAGATAGAGATGCATACAGACAAGCAGACAAATAGAATCACTGACACACAGAGACACACAGGTCCAGATAGAGAGATACATACTAAAAGATATTCAGACAAGGAGACAGACAGACAGACAGACGAATAGATAGACCGTTACTTCTTTGATAACAGTTTAATTTCTATGGCCATTTTTGTCACGGTTACACCAGTTCTGCCATTTTACTCATGTGTCTTCTATCCATGTCGCAACAATCAGCTGACTGACCTTCTAACCTTACACATGGCCGACCCCTTAGTACGTGTCTTTTCGTATAAGTGAGAAAGAGCATGACAAGTTTAATTAATTGATCCTCGTCCCTTGCCTAAGGTCATGCCTTGTGCCTGAAATGTTTGTCAGCCCATGAGTTCTCTTTCACTACTTCAATAATTAGGCTCTTAGTCTTCCGCGTTTATTCATCGGCTGAGTTGCAGATCCCTCCATCTTATTTGCGTGCGACTGTTAGTAGTGTTAGGGACCTTAAATAATTATCTACCTTTCTTTCGGTGTTTTCAGTCTAAATAGGCGACCTGAGGAAAAGGGGATGGGTTGAGGAGGGACATAGATCTAAGCTGGACTGGTTTCAATCTTTTCTCTCCTTCAGGCCATCTCTCTTTCTGACTCCATCCCCTCGTTTCGTTATTCCACGAAATCTTCTGCCAGAGATGTTATAAGTACCATCAGACAAAGCCACGAAATTGAAAAAAGTGCATTTCTAAGTAAAGAAATAATTGATAATTAAATGGTGTATTTTAAGTGGGGTCTTATTTTTTGGTTTCTCATTTGTTTCAATTCTTTGAAGCAGCCCAGCTCTTACTGCTCCTCCCACCTACTATAACCCATCCCCAGTTACTTGTCGAAAAGCTCGTCATAGTCCAATGATTGTGAAAGGAATCAGCGAACTTCTTAGTCCTTTTCAGAACATCCCTGGTATAGGGCAAAAGAGTATCGTATAGGTCCGCAACGTTACTATTTCTTTCTTGTTACAACAAACAAATGGACCCAGATTAGGTTCCCTGTTCATTTATTATCATCTACGCTATACTTTTCTCAACATACTAATGTTGAAAAAAAAAAACGTTTTACCGTTTAAGGAAATATCGAACATTGTGCTTTGTGGATGCAAATATTGACGTCATCCAATTTTAAACACTACGCACAGCTGTTCTTTTGTTATGCATGGTGTAATTGTTTGATTGGGTTTCTATAAATAACTGTCCGTGGGAGTTTATGTTGAGAGTATGTAATATTCGATTTCTGTCTTGAAATTGTATGGATGTCCTTATCTGATGTGTGATCAGGCAAAATTACATATTGAGAAAACAAAAATGAAAGCCAACGTTATCGTTTTATCTATTTTGTCCAAATCCATTCTTGCTGTTGACATTACGTCCAACTTACGCCCCACGCCTCCTCTCCCAGGTGATAAGTTTTCCTCACTTAGCCCAACTAACTAAACAAAATGACAGCATGTACCCCCTAGAGGAACAAAGAGTCGGACACGAAATTAAATTTTTATTCGAATCAATTAATGGTCAAACAATTATACCAATAGATGAATTTGAAATGACAAGTACAGGAAGAACAAGATCAGGAACTCCAATTTTCAAATAACAGCAATCAAACGTCAGTCGTCACCTTAATTGTCCTATATATGTGGAATAACCTACCAAAGACGATGAAACTCAGTATTAGTACTGAGATCTAAAAAAACCCCCAACAACATTAGGGAAAAAAACCCAACACAACACCGCCACCAACAACAAACCACAACAACTTATTAAGGCAAAATGCTAGCTTAAATTTTCCAACCTTAATTAGAAAGTCGCATATTGACATAAATACTCAGCTAATCTGAGCCACTCAGCCCATTGGAAGACAGACTAATCAACACAAGTGGGTTGGCTATTCACATAGCATAGTTTATGCTTTACCTTTCTCAACGTCTTTTTTGGGTTCATACCGCATTGTCAACATAACGCCCTTAACTTTCCCACACCGCATAAGCGAGCTTTGGAGTATAGATAAAAAAAAAAAAGAAGATGAACGCGAAAGATAAAACAGTGTAAAAACGGCCTTAAGTTGAGTCCAATTTAGTAATTTAGGGATTGGGTGTCTGGGGAAATCAGATGGGACTTTTTCTCCCTCAAACACCCACTAGGCTGTTCCCATGCATGCGGAGAGGACAATTTTATGTCTCGCTTCCGTTCCATAAAAAGGCAAGCGCGTTATAAAGTGGAGACGCAAATTCCACAAGCCATTATACGGCTGACCTTTCCTTCCCCCGGCTTGAAGAGACATGTAAAGTTTTATTTTGATTTCACCTCTTTGGATCTAAAAGGCCTTATATTTTTAAGCAAGTATTAAAAAACATAATGATGTTGTTTCTTCTTTTTTCGGGTTTTCCCAAGTGACTTTGGGTAGCCACTGCAGCTAAAATCACCATGGCCTTTGGCAAGAGTTTACATCGGATGTTGCAACATATATTACGTAAACGTGATGCGGTGTAAGAGAATGAGCAGTGTTATTTTAGCTGCTTTTAAAATTGAAAAGTGTGATACATTTAAACTCTAAATAAGGAAGCTTGCGAAGAACAGTCCAAAATAAGTGGTTTACACAATTGATTTCATATTTGCCGATTTGGGAGCTTGTCTCGTTCCATGCATAGAAGCACAATTTTATGTTTATAGAATCAGAAAATGGGAAAAGATGATTTTATAATATCCAAACAACTCTCAAGTTGGATGATGTATAGAAAATATATATTTACGTTCAAAGCACCCCCCCCCCTTTTTTTATTTTGAAGAAAGGGGTAGAATGTGACATGATGTCTTCTATGCCTATTTTTGACGCTAAAGTGTGTTCTCGAAAGGAGATGGAAATTTTCTATTATGAATGAACTGAAGGTATTACAGGGGTAACGGCATAACTACAGGGAATAGATACATCAGAACCGATTAAACCACAGCAAAACCATGCTTATTGCAATGGCCCATATCACAAATTGTCAACCCAGCTCCCCCCACCCCCCCCCAATCCCCGCTCTTTTTTAAATGTCTTACCTAACTTTTCTTTTTCTTCTGAATGTGGCATCATCCGTAGGAGACCGTTATTACCTATGCCCAGCTAAACCGTTCTTCTGTCCAAGCATTGTGTACAAATGATTCAACGTATTGACAGTGGTTAAGGAAGATGCTGGCATGGGATGACCAAAGCTGCCTCCTTTGGCCAATAGTTTGGATCGGTTTGGCCCTAATCTTTTATGCTAAACAAAGTGTGACACAACATTCTTAAGGTCACACGATCAGAGCACAAGGTCATTTGGCGTTCCGATGTTGTCGAGCAGCAGCTTTGAACGCTAATTGTCCTTTTAAGGTTTGGAAACGGAAATAGATTTTCTCGGCCACTGCAACATTCTAACTGTATTTCTGTGATCGTCGGATTTGTTCCTTTTTGCATTCCTATGTGAAAAGTTCGCCCTTGTTCAGTACACTGTCCCTAACGTGAATTGGCGCCACAAAACAGCGTCCAAGCATTCCCATCGTTCTTTTTTGCCCTGTCGTTGTTTACGATTAATTGACTTTAGTCGGAACACAATTTGCTTGGCTTTTTACAACTGTCTGTCTGTCTGTCTGTCTCTGTCTTTGTCTGTGTCTGTCCGTCCGTCTGTCTGTCTGTGTGTCTTTCTCTCTCTCTCTCTGTCTGTCTGTCTGTCTCTCGCCCCCCCCCCCTCTCTCTCTCTCTCTCTCTCTCTCTCTCTCTCTCTCTCTCTCTCTCCTTCCCTCTCCCCCTCTCTCTCCCTCTCCCTAGATTAATATTTTATCCCTTTATTACATAGTCATTTATTTCATTCAAATACCAGAATCCACGAATAATTACTTCAGAAGGATACATGTCAAAAGTACACTCAGTACACATAATATTGTTTTTATCGCATAAATATCACCATACGCTCTCCTGGCTAATTTTATGTGTTGGTACAGTGTCTGTCTAGACTTGGCTCTGTGCAGTTGTCAACAAATAACACAGCTTCTATATTTACCTTTCTGATATCTCCAAAGTTTGCTCAGCTTATCGTGTTCTTTGGAATTATACTGACTACTCTATATCCGTCCCCAGTAGTTTGCTGATACATTCTACAACGTATGTGTTGCGAACGCTTATCATGGACCTTTAATTAAGCCTCAACACGTTTTTGTTGTACCAAGGTTGTAACAATTGTATCATAATTATTATTTATTCAATTTCAGTGGCTTAACTGCATTAGTCAAGATGTCTTTTAGTCAAATAGTACGTAAGGCAACACGGGATTATATCGAATTGAATTGAATTAATTGGACAACTTATTGTCGTTTGTCTTATCTTCAAAGGCCTATTGTTGTATTGTTTTGTTCCGATTTTTTTTTATGGTTTTGACTGTTAACTCAAGAGTAGAACGAAATTCAAAGTAAAAATATGGTATCTCCAAGATGCCGCTTCTTTGTTCTCTAAGTGTTGTTTTTTTTCTTCTTGAATGCTGTGTCAACGTAGAACTATATTTATAATATTTTAGCTTCATTTTAAAGGCCTGAGGGTTTTTTAATTTTTTTTTCTTTCTTTTTATGTTGATTCAACGTAGCGCTATACTTATAATATGTTATCTCCATTTTAAACCCCTGAGGATTTTTTTTTTGCTGTTGATTCAACGTAGAAATATATTTATAATGTTATCGTTTGACTCCATTACAAATGTCCGTTTTTCCATGTGGTTTGTCTGTTGGTGGTTTTTTAATATTTAATTTCACTTATCTTTTTTGTTTTAGGGATGTTTACTCAAGATAAAACATCTTTTTATTACTTTGCCCTCCCTTTGTGTCACATGCAGTAGCAGCTGTATTTTCAATTGTTGTTGTAGCGGTAAACAAGGGTTCTGCATTTGTAATTTCCTTAGATCCTTAATCCTCTTCATTCAAGTGACCATGCTTTGGATGGACTCCTGCCTTGATTGATACCTGTACATTTCATTATATTTCCATACATATCCAACACTATGTGGCAAAATGTGGATATTTCCTTTACGCCCGAAACTGCTCTACAATATAAAGCAAACAGCGATATCTACCTTCATACCGTCTTGTAGTTTTATTTGTATTCTTTCCGAGGTTTTTCAGAATAGATGCAGCAGTGTTTGAATACACCTTTGTCTTTCACAGTCTTACACACTTCAAGTATAGTGCTTTTTTTTTTTTAATTGCTGCTAAGCAATGGCATGGAGGATAATTCAAAGTGTATTTGGCTTACTTGACTTCTTATGCCTATGGATCCCCATTGAACCAAAGGGCCCTTGGCAATACTCATTCATTACATTCGATTTCTCGTAGCTCTTGTGTCATTCCGAGCCTTTGCCATTTACGACTTTGATCTCCGTTTCCGTGTTCCAGTGCAATGTTTGCAGGGTTAAGGGCTGCTCTTCTTATTCTTTATTAAAAAGAGATTTCTTGTGGCATGAGTCCGTCTATAATTCAGGCTTTTAATCTGTCGTACTTTCACTTGTGTAGATAGTCATGATTAGGCCACTTTGCTTCAGAGAATGGGTAACACTTGTGCGATGCATCTTTTGCTTGTCAGTGGACACTTGCCCAATCTTTTTACCAGTTCATACAGTTATTGCTTTCATTTCGGCTCTTTCCGTTAATGACCAATGCATTTCTTTCTTTTATTTGCGTGTTGAATTATAGCTTTCGGCCGATGTACATTTGCTCAAAATGTAGAAGTATTTTATGCAATGTGTATTGCTATGTCCTTGTCCTTTTCAGTACCAACAGGCCTTTCCTCCGTTTTTCTTTAATATAATTTTACGGCATTTACCTTTGTCCTCTTGTAACAGTTCAAAGGCTTTAAAAAAATTTTTTTTTTTTTTACTTTTTATTGAAGGTATACTCATATATTACGTATAAACATGAAGTGCTTATATCATATGTTAAGCCAAGGAGGTTAGATTTTATTGATATTTTGGTCGTAGTTTTGTTGGCGGTTTCTATCTTGATTTATATGCAACCGTCGTGACTGAGTCATAGACACAAAGATGTAACACATTGTATGTCCAAAATCGTCAACACAAAGGAGGGCGGAAGCCGTGAAATTTGACTACGTGATAAGAATTTAAAAGCCAAGATATTACTCGATGTCTAGATCTAACGCTTACGGTACTTGATACCGTTATAAAGTGCGATCATCACTTGACAACTTTGGTTGGAAGCAATGATATAATGAAAGTTTCATAATTGAAAAGCTTTGGCGTGTTGCATTTATATCAGTGTATGTACGTGTGTCTATATGCACCTGTGTATTTTTGTAGGTTTGTACGTGTGTGATATCTCATTCTAATTATAGTGCATGCCGAGTTGACCTAAACGGCTGCAGTTCCACCAGTCACTACATCGCCACGACGATGCCAACACATTTGTTTGGTGTCAAAAGAATGGCATTCTTTGCACATAAATTTTAATGGTATACCAAAAAAACAACAACAAATAACTATTAAAAGGACAACCAATTCAAAAGTTGTAAATATATCAACGTCAAAAACAAAATAAAACGAAAACAACAACGACAGTAACAACAACAACAACAGCGGCAACAACAACAACAACAACAACATCAACAACAACAACAACAACAACAATAACAACAACAACAACAACAACAACGTAGCAGAGCCACGACAAAATAAAAAAAACCCAACAAAAATCAACAAAAATCCCTATTGAAAAAAAAAACAAAGCAGCAACATACAAAAACCAGCAAAACAAAAAACAGAAATCATAACAACATTACAAAAACCCCCCAGCAACCTCCCAATGACAAGAACAATAAAACAACAACAACAACGTCAACAGCAACAACAAGAACACCAGCAACAAAACCAAAACGAGAAACACATCAAAACGACATCCTCCTCATCATCATGACCATCACCACCACCATCACCATCACCATCACCACAACCAACAACGACAATAACAACGAAAACAAGAAGAACACAATCTGTTCCAAATCAGCAAACAACCCATAGTGTACAAAATGCATCCACAACACATTTCCTTTGGTGTAGTGTGGTGTAGTGTGTAGACTTTATGACGGAAACCGTTTGATAATGGTTGCTTTAGCCTACGGATTAGTCATGAAGACAAGTATGAAGATAACGTTCTACGTTTTTGATAAGAATGTGGTGATACTGTGTAACGTCTGGAATATAAGAATACTGAAATGTGAAATCGTTTGAAAGTAATGGGAAATTTTGTTTTGTTTTATGAAATATTGGAATCCTTACTAATTATTTTGTTTCCTGCCTGTATTCTTGGTATTTTGATTTGCACCAATGAGCTGACTGACACGTCATCTTGACTAGAAAGGAGCGATGAGAGTGTATTTGTTCAGGCAAATTATGAAATAGTAAAATGAGAATGTCTCTTACAGAGGAGACCAGGAGTTGAAAGCAATCAAAAAATCTTTTTAAATGGACCATTTCTTTACACCTTTCTAGTCAAATAGACGCATTACTTTCTTACTTTCGTCAGCTTGAGGTGAGAGACAAGTAGTTCATGTAAAGATAGGCTACGTTTGAACGCTAACACCCGTTCTCAAATGACATTCTAATTATAGTAGATGAAAGGACACAGTGTGTAGTCTTTATTGTAGCATGGCTTCTGTTAGATGGCTTCATCTGTTTTATTTTGAGAAGACGTGAATCCGAATAAAGTGCACTCTTTTTGAAAGTTTGAATTTTTTTTTTGAAATAAACCTTATGACTACGTTATTAATGTTGAGAGAGCAAAGAGTCCTTTTTTTTATAACATGTGACATATATTGCAGAAGGCATTATTTTGGCCGTATTTGTGACATGGTTCAATCAAATCGGATGTTCTGGATTGGGAAAATAATAATTGAAAGACGGGATCGAACTCCTTTGGGTCAAGTTATTTATGGGTGGATAACCTTAAGGGCTCGACCTTTCTGCACAATGCCGAGTAAAGATGTGTATCCATGTTCTGGGTGCTTATCGCAGACTTTTCAACTGATCTTAACGGGACCCCAAATCTGATAACACATTTTGTTGAGGAAGGAGTAAGATTTTAACAATTCATCAATTAGAGTGTGGACAGGGCTTCTTCGGCAAATACGTTTTTTTTTTTGTTTTTTTTAAAACGGTTGTTGTTTCTTTTATACTCCATAGACTTTTCATTTGGATCTTTTGCCATTCACGTAAAGAGAAAAATGCACCAATGAATGCTGTGTCGGTCAAAGAAAGGGCAGAAACATTAAATTTATTTGAATTTGGAAATGAAGTACTGTGTATTACATGTGCTAAGATGAGCAAATATATTGACACTGGTTATATCCCTCCATTTTAAATTGTCTTTGCACCAATCTTATAACTCGAGATCATAGAAATTCTCTCAAAAGGCACCCTCTATTTTAACTGAAAGTTCCCAGTGCATGACAGTGGATAGCTTTAGATAGTTAAAATGAGTCAAGCGCCGCTACAAAAGTTACATCCACAATATGCATTTGCTGAAAACTCGCAAAATCCCACGGAAAATACTGGAGCATCGTCCAATGCAGTACTGGCGCTTGGCAAATTTGGGATGATGAGCACCGTGTTGCCCATTGACAGGCATGATAAGCACCGTGTTGCCCATTGACAACCCGCGTATTTCTTTACGTTCAATGTCCTAACAAAAGACGTCCGCCCCAAGGCTGTACGACGTCAAGGCGTCGTCAGTCCTTTCGTCTAACCTTTATAACCTTTACTACTTCACGGCTTGTCGATCTCAAGACACTTTATGCTATCTTGACGTGTATCTCACCTACACACTCACACAGATCTTTCCTCGGGCAGTGTAAGGATACATTTCACTCGTTCCATCTGTCAAATCTTGTAGCTGTCCTTACTGTCATTGATTTCCCTTGGTGGACGTTGACACCACTTCCTCTCAGTCTTAAAGGTTGCGTATGATCTGAAAACCGTACGAAATGTGCCCTCACCGGATTGTAACTTCACGCTAGGTGAGTAGTTCAATCACTTGTATACTGATCTATCTATCTATCTATCTATCTATCTATCTATCTATCTATCTATCTATCTATCTATCTATCTATCTATATCTGTCTGTCTGTCTGTCTGTCTGTCTGTCTGTCTATCTTTCTATCTATCTATTACTTTTTTTGTTGGCGAATGAGCAATCGTAACAGTCCGTTTTATTCCGTAGTAATCCTTTCTCTGCCATTGATTTGATGGCTTTATATAATAAAAGCCAAATTGGACAGATTCAGCTGGATCGTAGTAGTATCTTATACTAGATGTTATTACATTGACCTGAAAGAGTTGAAAGAGGAATGCAATTATTGTATTGGCGCGTTCAAGTTTTCGTTAGGTACATGCTTTGAATGTGTTTCGTTCTGTTCAATTTCCGCTGCGGACTCCTGAAATGTTTAAAACATTTGATATCAGAAATCGTTCCTTTCATTTAGTAGATCTTGGAAGTTACGGACTCATTAAATACATTTTGGAAATGTGAAAATTTGCCAATGCCCATTGTTTTCCAATTCTGAATTAGCTGAATGATATTTCTCAACTTCTGTAGTTTTTCCCGCTCTGTCAAAGAGACAAATTTGATTACTGTCTTTTAAGTGTGTAATCATTATTCCTTCGGGCACTTTCCTTTTTACTCAGTCGTGCAATTCTTTACTACGGTAAGTAGACCTTGCAACCTTTTTCATACTCTCATTCAAATCGTAACCATCCGTTTTGCTTCTGAGAAATAAATATAGATTAACTAAAAACATACTCAACTTTAATAAATTTTGACTGTCTCACGCATTTTGTCAGTCAAACTAGGGATCAAAATCAAATGATTATCGTTGCTCTATAGAAAGGAGAAAGGACAAAAAAAAAAAAAGATGCCGTTTTGGACTTTGGCCTTTCTTCAAATAAAAAACAAAACAAAAGAGACAATGTAGACAGACAACTGGAAAAATTCATTGGCTGCACCAATCAGGCAAATTAAATTATAAGAGAAAATGCTCTTAAGGACAGTGAACAATGATTAATTGAGAGTATGAAGAGAACTAGAAATATCCATAGATAAATCATTCTGAACATGGACAGTCCGTATTGTGTTCTCGTTCCTTTTTCATGAGGGCGTTTATTGTCAGGCGCTCATGCATGAAACTAGAATTTGAAGATCTCTTTGCAAGTTAGAGGCTTTCTTTGATCCGAGGCTTCACCAATCTTCATTTGGCTATGACTGAAAGTTAATGACACTTTCATTGTCACATTGGCTGATACGGCTAGAGTACGAGGGTGTGTCATACGGCATAATATATTTTTATGTTGCAAATTATCTTAATCAATGCTATGAATCATTTCAATGTGTCTCGCTGGACTGGGTACCAAATTAATTCGATGTTGTACTTATAAGAATTCCAGTCGCACACATGGATGGCCAATTTTTCAATAAAAAAAAGAATACGACATAATATTATTAACATTAGTTGGAACGCCATTAAGGCGATGGACTGAGGGAGAGGTCTCATCTGGTATCCGACAGAGGACCGGGAAAGAAATATTGACCAGCACAGACTGCATGCCATGCAGGGGTGTTAAGGAAAGATCAACATTTGGACAAGGCTGAAACAAATATTTTAGTGTGAAATAGACGTCGGCTTGCTGACCGTATTGAACTTAACATATAATAACGGTCACTGGCGGTACGGGTAGGAGGCCCGAAATTAAAAAAAACAAACAAACGATGTTCTCCTGCATCGTGCAATAAGAAAGGCCCCCTAAATCTTGGCTCTTGTATGTCACAAATATTAACATTTTCCCTCTTAAAGTCCTTCAATTGAAAGAATCGAAACAAAATCCAAAGCTAATTCAATTGCTCTTCGCCGATGTTGCCCACTGGCAAGTGGGCTTTGCATCATATTCCTTGTCTGGCAATCTGTGTTCTCGAGATGAAGCGATTGTGTGGACCTGTTTCCCATAATGAACGCTTTGGCTCAGAATACTAACATTTAGAGTTCTCACTTGTCAGATAGTTATAAATTGCATTTTCGAAAGAAACATTTTCATTACCTCAGTACCGAGCAAGCATGCGTGGTACTGTCTAAGGTGACGCTCGAACTTAAAAGCGACCCCCACCAACAAGATAATGCTAATTTTCCCTCAAAATATTCAGGCCTTGGAGGCCGCCCTAAATGTTGGCCAGCATGGTACCAGTGTGCGGCCTCGTGGATCCATCCACGGTATAGGCATGTCCACACGTAGCCTCAAAATGCGTCCCGCTTAAAGTTTGATAGCTGCTGTTTTGACCTAGAACATAAAATCAATAATTTTTTAATGTAAATATTTGCTTACAATATGTGTTATCCAATCGCATTATTGACGCTTAAAAAAAATAAATAGATTCTGCTGTCGAATTAAGAAAAATCTCACTTTGAGACCCATTCATTTTGAGCAACGATTAACCTGACCTCCAGGTCCAATTTTTTTGAGTGCTGCGACTTCAGGACACAGCCTTGAAGCCGCGCTCTTTGTTTACATTTTCGCTTGAACAGGGCAATTTTCTCTAAGGTGGCCCCAAGCGGCCTTTACGGTCAGCTATAGCGCGTCTTGGGAGAGCATACATTGAAAGTGAGTAGCCCTCGTAAGATTTATTCAGTAAAAACTTCTATCTCACCCTCTCCCCATCTTTTCTTCTTTATCAATGTCTTCTTTTCATATCTGGTCCAGATGATATTCAGGTTATTTTTTATCAGCTTTCGCGTTGCTGTAGCGTAGTCCTTTAAATCTGTGTCCATCATGCGAATTGATAACCTTGAACATCCTTCAAGACATGTGAAATGAAATGTAAGTAGGTCATGGGTGTTGATAGGAATAATGGACACATTTTTATGAGAAGACACATCGATAGGAATCACTGGAACAGATTGCTCTACAGAGTATATCCGCAGTACGTAGAAGATTTGAAGAGAGAAAGGCTCCAAAGTAAACACGAATGAGATTCAACTGCTCTATGATGTCAAATACAACATTACTAACTAGAACATGAGATTTCAGTACTGGACCAAGAGGTAAACATGTATACATTTCATAACAATATGATCAAGAATGTGGTAGTGCACTTAACATCCAGTGGACAAGTTATAGATCCTCTCCATGAATCTAATAATTTAGTTATGATAACAGGAGAACCAGAATGGCACGTGCACAAACGCTCACCCACGTAAACACGCACAAAATACATACACACAGACATACAAACAAACAACACCAACATCATCACCAACAAGAAATGCAACAACAAAGAAATGCAACAACAACTTTGTCATCCAAATGAGCCCCATTCAATAACTTCAGTGGTATCATTCTGTGACGTACGTAATGATATTGTTGACAATTGTGTAAGACTATTAAATGAAACATTGGTAAATAATTTGCTGAGCGATAATGCTTTGTTTAGATATAGCTCTGATCACAGTGTTCATACATACATGACAGAATTTGTGAGCAGTTTAAATTTAAACATCCTTTTATTTTTAGTTGAGAAGGATTTGAAATTGTTATAAAGGCCCATGAAACATGACAGTAAAGTTGAGCCTTGCTATAAGTTTAAAGTCAATTTAAAGTCTATTTATAAGCCTGTCTGGATATTACATGGACTTTCCTTTATATGTTTAAACAAGAGAGCGCTGTATTGTCACGTAGTGATAGGATACTCTTCATCATAGTCAATAAGGGTCGGGTATGCCGGTTTCTGGATATTTCACTTTTTTGATTGTTCTCTGCTTCCTTGTCCTATATTGGTAGGACTTATCCAGTCCATCT
>JAOWAY010462106.1:0-12972 GCA_028565895.1 Goniobranchus geometricus | reverse complement strand
GAGGTTATTAAGTGGATAATTTAGCCTGGAATAGTGTTGAGAAACAAACCATGCAAGTGGATAATAATAATAATAATAATAATAATAATAATAATAATAATAATAATAATAATGATAATGATAATGTAATAATAATTATAATAACAACGTTTTTTTCTTCATTTTTCCCAGCCTGGTGACCTTGACTCCTCTCAGTTGCGACCTGTTCAGTCATTTGAAGAGGCCCAAACTAAGGGAGTCTCTGCCCAGCCATCTGTCACATCCTCATCTCCTGGCAGTACCCCACAGCAGGTGAATATTTATGTACCCTACCTTGCCATGCTCTCTAGCATTTGCCTTTATGTTCTAAGCTTGGAGAGTAAAACTCTCTTTCTAAAAAAAAAACCTGTGATAAAATGAATGCTCCAAAATTGAGTGAGATAGAAAGAAGTTTTCAAAACCAATATTCATCATTTCCATTTATGTCTGTTAGAATTGAGTTGATGTCCCTTTGGTTTTGATATCAGTTTTTGATTAGAATGAATCCAGTATAGTGAAGAAGACCATTTGGAAAGGGTCTGCTCTTTTTATATTTATTAAAATATACCTGCTGTAATGAGCCCTGAGATTGTACTCAAATCATATACTGGACGCTATTCTCAGCAATGAAATCAAATCAAACCTTATATGACAAAAGCTCCAAAAAGGCAAGCAAACCTTCTAAAATGGAGGCATTTGGACATGGATATCTAGCCATGCAATCAAAAGATTTGCATCTGTCCAGGGTGCATCATCATAGATTAAAAATTTGTTTTCATTTTATCAAAGGTCTGACCAATCAAGCACAATTGCCTCTGGTTAATCTGAAAAATTAAAAGGGATTCAGCAAATTTATGATATATTACAACAGTCAATAGTACTTTCTTCCTTACATTGTTAATGGATTCAGAAACAATACATAAATTGAAAAGAAGATATGAAAGGTTGAGAAGTAGATGAAAAAGACGTAGAGGAAGAAATAAGGCATAGAAGGTCTAACAGACTCCATTTGGAATCACCTTATAGCAGCAATGATAACGACAAAAATGACAATCTATTTCCCTCAGGTGGAAGTTTTAAACTAAG
This sequence comes from Goniobranchus geometricus, assembly GCA_028565895.1. Taxonomy (NCBI): domain Eukaryota; kingdom Metazoa; phylum Mollusca; class Gastropoda; order Nudibranchia; family Chromodorididae; genus Goniobranchus; species Goniobranchus geometricus. Next base: position 11,868 of record JAOWAY010462106.1, on the reverse strand, counting down.
CTAAAAGAAACAGCACTGTACACAGAGAAATCTGATTTTTGAATTTAAAACCCCATTAAGGAATAAAAGAAATGACATTTTTCTTCATTTAAAATGTTGAGATTCTCTTAGATACCAACAAAAGAGGCTTATTTGCATCAGCACAATTTGTGAAGAAAATGCAAACACTTTTGCCATAAATTGGAGTATCACTATGAAACTTAACATATCAATACAATTTTCAATGCAGAATCACTACACTGGAGGAAAGAAATCTTTAAGACTGCCAGTAGGATAGGATCCTATTCTTTGAAGATGGATCACTTCCATTCCTGTTAATTGGGTTCAAAGGTTTACTGTGATGGGCATTATAAGCCTTATGATGTCAAATTTTTACAATACATCAAATTTTCAAATTCACGGTACCATTGTATTGTACATAGTTTTCAAACAAGTGAAAAATTGCACTAGTGTAATGCATATAGTGTTATACAGAAGTCAAAACAGTCCATTATCTGATAAATGTGTTACCCTGGTACATTAAGTACTAGCGTAACTCTTATAAAAAAAAATTTTTTAAGTCAACAGACTTATGGAGGCAAGGGAAATCGTAAATTTATGATTTTTATAATCCTTTGCTCATTGGCTGTCCAGATTATGCCATTGATGGATTGCAGAAAGTCTAGAAAAAGGCAGCCAGAACAACAACATTAACTCATCCCTGTGAACATGTAACACCTGTTCTTGAATCCCTTCATTGGATGCCATTTAGACAACTCATTTACTTTAAGATTATGTGACAGACTTTTAAATGTTAATAAAATGTCCCCATGATACATACAGGAACTTCTAACATATTATATACCTGACCATCAGCTAAGATCTCCAGATAAGAAATTACTTGAACCGTAAAATGTTATCAAAATTCAGTTTTAAGTCTTTCAGCATATGCTCCCTCTTTTAATTTTATGGAACAATGTATTTTTTGAAACAAGATCTAGCTTGTCCTATGATATCTTCATATCATAGGAATTTGAAAACTGAAATGTTTAGAAAGGTTATTTTTGTGGTGTATGGATATTACCTTGCTTGTAAATGCTTTAATGTGCACTCTTGGGTGAAAGTAGTGCTATGTAAATGTAAGTGTCCATTTTATTATTATTAAATCTTTGATAGGCTGATAAGCCTTTAAATGCTTGTTTACCAATTTTCTGAAAAGACCAATCAGCTCCTCTTTTTCTCAAGTAATATAGATCTATGGCATGAAATGCACATGCTAACGATGAACTGGTTGTATTGATAATTGTTGAGGTTTTTCCATTTTTTAGATCAGAGTAGTGGCCCTCAGTCATATCAGTATGGTTTAGTGCTCTTCACAGCAATACTAGAAAAATGACAACCTTTTTGTAAAACAATGCATAACTTGTGGCATGTATATTTTTACTTATGTGAAAGTGAGATTTGTTAAAAGGATCGTTATTATTAAAATTATTGTTTCATCATGCTATCTTTGGAAAATGGTTGGTGCAAAGTGATTCGATTTTTATTCTTTATACTTTCTATTTTGACAGAGCTTTGACCACAAAGGAGAATCCTTTGAAGACAGTGAGGACGAGGATGATTATGGATACACTAAAAGTAATTTCACAGCCTCTCTCTATCAATTTTTTTATCACATATTGAAATATATTAATGATAATAATGTATACATTTTAGCACTGCATCTCTGAAATGTTGCAAACTTCTAGGAGCTTCACAAAATTGATTTGCAATGCATTTTCATAGACATAGAGGCGTAGATACTATTAATGATAAAAAGGATGGAACGCATCAGAACTTTTTTTTTTATCTTAAAGATGAAAAATCAATCAGTTTTTACAAAATGCCTGAGTTCTTTCTTCATCAGGTCTGAATTTTATAAGGAAAACAAAGAACAATTTAGTTTTATGAGTTTGCATCAATAAATTAAAGTTATACATTCTCATACTGAGCAAGACAGAATCAAACCTCATGAGATGAGAATCCCTCTTAAGCAAATCATTTAGCCTTTCAGTTTTAACATCCTCAGCTATTTACACCAGACCAAGGATATGGCTTTTCAATATTCTGGCATTGTTTTCACCTTTCAACGTAATTGTTGCATCTTGAGGAAGAACAAAGATCAAAACTTAAAGATCACATTCTATGACAAGGAAAAATTTGACCTCTTAACATAAATCAAGACCCATATCACATTAAAGCCACTCAGAAATGCTGCCGGACAGTCAGGTTCTCACACTTACACCCTACCTGTCTCCAGAATCAACAGCCACCCACTTTTGCATGATTGCACTAACTCTTGTTTTTTGGAATAAAGTCTTATACTTATAGCCATATACATCTTTTAACTTCATCTCTTGGATATAAACTTTAAATCTTAATTCATTATGCAGGCACTTTCAAAAAATTCTAAATCGTTAGGAATTTCAGAATAAACCATTAGATCTCTTTCATAAGCTCTTACATTTACAGTTACCATTGATATCTGGAAATTATATTCAATGCTGAATTTATGATTTCCTCATACAATCCTCAGAACGGGTTTTAAGAAAGTATGCTGATCTTCCTGGACTTATCCAGCTGGTGGATCTAGACCGCGGCAATGCAGGCATGGGATTAGGTTTGGCTGGCAACAAAGATCGTAGCAAGATGAGTGTCTTTGTGGCTGGCATTCAACCTGAGAGCCCTGCTGCACGAGATGGTCGTATAAGTGTTGGTGATGAATTACTTGAGGTAAATCTTTCAGCCCTTTTTAAAATTCAGATCCTGATAGGCATAGCAAAGTTAATCATAACTAGGGGTAATTGATCATTTTAATTCTTTTTACATGGGTTAATCATATACCAAAATTTGCTTATCTCATTGAATCATACATATTTTTCTGGAAAGTTGCTGACTTGAATAAAATCTGGCTCTTTTGTTAAGGCACTTAGAGCAACCAAATTTGCAACACAGCTTAATTACAGTCTTTAGATCTTATTGATCGTAAAAGGTCTACGATCAGTTAAGTTTTTTAATTTATCTTAAGAATTTTTTTTTATTTCTATTGTGTCCTTCACAATTGTTAGTTTCCAAGCCATTCAATTTCCTATGCTCTTCTGGTCACTGCCTTGGAACAAGTTCCAGATAGTGCTCAATTCCCTTCCATAAGTTTCCCTCGATGGTCCAGTGTACATTCAGCAACAATGATCTTTTAATTCTCACACAAATCAACACTTAAACTAGATCTATATTTAGATCCAGATTAATAAGTTATAGATGTAGATCTACATTCTGTAGACCACTGGCCCCTATAGCTATTTATATAAGATCAAGATGTAGCTCTTGATCTTAATTAAACACGTAGATTGGTCTGTTTCTAAGACATATTTGAGAAAAACCTGTTCAAATGTCAGAAACAGGAGAACGAGTCCATCAAGAAGTTTTTTTTATCATTTTTCTTTTGTTTTTCTTCTTTCCCTCTTCAAAAGATTCTGAAATATAGATCTACTTCAACTGCTATTTAAGACATTACTTTTTATCCCATGCAAAGTCAGCTGGTAGAACTCTGTAGTGAAAATATAAAAACATTTATGCACAATTAATTTCGCCAAAGATGTGATGTAATTTTTAATTTTTCTTAGTTAATAGGGTAAAAAGTATAATGATTTATTTATGTACACTCTTTTTTATATCTTTTAACTATATTCAAGTATTGAATTCTGATTTATGTTCTTTGTTTTTGTTAATTATGCGCAGTTATGCCATTGCTTACTATGTAATTTTTACTGATGTATTTCATGTCTACTGTTTTCTTTGTAAATGTATGAAAATGTCACTTGCATCTAAATGTATAATTACAATTGTTGTTTTTGTACTGTGACATGAGCTAATAAGGGATGGCGGTCCATAAGTACTATTATTACTATCGTCATTATATTTTTTGTATTTAATTCATTTCTCTTTTATCAAATCCTGTTTGCAGTCCTGTTTGCATGAAAATGATAAAAGGGCAAAAGAGCAACATGATCTTACGTCCTTCATTGCGCAAGTCTTTAAAGAATAACAATAATAAAGAGAATTTAGATGCACTGAATCATTAAATGAAAATTAATGCCCATAAGTAGTTAACAATGGACTTCTTACACTGATATACATAAAGAAGCTACCATCAATCAACACGACATATCCAGTCACGATAGAAAATAATCAGCACATTCAAATCCTTAATCCTATGACATATCTACAGAAGTAATTTACTGCATTAAGAAGGACACAGGAACTTTCATTGCACCAATTAATGAAGTTGATAGAGGTAGTGAGTGCACTTTTTAAACATTTGATTAAGTATCAAATGGTAGGAAGAGGAGGAGGTGTGGAGGGTTTTTTGGGGGGTTTTTGTTTTGTTTTTTGTTTTTTTGTTTTGTTTTGTTTTTTTGTAATTGTCTTTACTTTGTTTTTGGCTCGTTTTCTTCCTTTTTTGCTTTTGTCTTGTTTTTTGTTTTGTTTTGTTTTTATTCATTGCTTTTATTTTATTTTCCAATTCCCTCTTCAGATATATGCAAAGGGAGGTACGGATAGGGGAATCTTTTCTCCTTTTTTCTTTGCTTTGACAACCAAAAAAAAAACAAAAGTGTCCTGTTTTTGTGTTACATAAATTATTTTTAGGTTGTTGTTTTTCAACTACATACCTTCTTCCTTATCAGGTAAATGGCATAAGCCTGCATGGACTAAGTCATCTAAATGCCTCAGCAACAATCAAAGGCGTCACAACGCCTGTTGTAAAGCTTGTCACTCACAGGTAATCATGAACACATTCATATTGCCTATAGAGTCATTGGTAACCATGTTGTAAAGATGTTGCAATACAGCGTAAAGGATTTGGGTTATTTTCTTAATAATAGCTCAAAAACAATGTTAGCCTGAAAAGAATTTAAGATGTCATGTGAAAATGGACTGGTTTTAAGTTCAATGAGAGCTTACCACTATGAAAGAAAAATCTCATATTTGAGTTATAAAAATATTAAAGTTCGTTGATTCATGTCTAAGGGTAGCTGATAGCAGAGTTTTTAAATGTATTTGGGTTTCTACTGTATTTTATTGAGAGTGGCACTTTGTTCCACAATCATATAGATCTCATGCTTGGAAAAAATTTAATGAAGGGTTAAATTGATTTTGGATGATGGTGAATTTCATAAAATGAGGAATATTTTATAGCCTGACTGACAGTTAATCAATCTGTTTGGACTAATTTCATATTTATTTAGCCACAGGTTAATGGGTTCTTATCTTCCTTTAAGAATTGTCAATTTCATTTTTACTCTCTTTTTTGTCTCGTGATGTATATGAATTTTTAAAAATTCACATCCTGCCAGTTATTAATGAGTCATATTTAGTTATATAAAACCATAAACTGATATCCTTAACTCTTTTCTTGTTTTTAAGACGAGAGGATTTTCTAGATCACATGGCCGTCAAGCCTCTTCGCTACGGTGGATCCAGTCAGTTTGATGTAAGTTTTTGGTTGTGATGGGGAAATATTGCATTGAATGCAAATAAGACAGGCTCACTGACTAGTCAGCTTTATCAAAGATGGGTAGTGACAGACACAAAAACTCTTAATATGTATTTTATCACTCTTTCTCATTTGAATTATCCTGAGTTATGCCCTACCTTGCCTTGTCACCTTTTCCAAACAGCTCTGCTTTCTGCTTTGGCAATATGAAGCAAATAAGAAAATAAAAATTTCTTGGCACGATCATAACAGCAGATTGCAAAGATAGGGCAGAACTTAAACAGAATAGCTCTGGCATAACACACATTTCACAGAATGAGACCCATGCTTTCAAATTCAAAACTGTAATTGGCTACAAAATTAGAAATAGCACAGGCACATGTTCTATCTACTTTGTTACATACTTGCGAAACATGGACTTTGAATTCACATCACTTGAAATGATTCATGATCATCATCAAGTACCAGGTCTGACGCAGACATTGTCGACCTTGTCATGCCATTCACTGCTCTGTTCAGACAATCTCAGGAAGTTCATGCTTTCATTTTTCTGGTTTTTGTTTGTTATCCAGTGCTCTCCAAATATGTCATTCTCTGCCTGCCCCTACTTCTTGTCCCCTCAATTCTTCCAGTCAGAGCTACATGTTCAAGTTCTTATATCAATTTATATGATCTAAATAGTTCTCGACTCAGATTGTTTATAGCAATGATCTTCCTACTCCTGCCTCTTCCAGTGCTGCATCGTTTGTTTTCAAAACAAAAATGATTAGAGGTATTTGAAATGTGAATTTACAGAAAGGTACTCAAAATTTTCTGGATTACCAAATTGTCAAACATAAAGTACTCTACTTAATAGCACTATATAAATGTAATCCTCTCTTTTTTAATCTTTTTAATTAGGCTATGTTCTTGTACTGCAGAATTCAGCACTGCTCTCTAACCCCTACTTCTCTGTATCTCATTCTTTTCTTATCCATACTGTGACTTCATATGCCTTGATGTAATTTGGAGTGACCTGTGTCTTTATGTGTTCCTGTGTTGTCATTCCATTATCTCTTAATCTTCTATCTGTAACCTTATGAAAGTGTAAAGTCTGTGCATAGTTCTATGAATATATCTTTATATCTATTTAGTTCTATGAAAAGTTTTATCTGAGTAGTATGAAAGTGCTTTGTATGGTACGGTGATTTTGTATTGTTTTCCTTTGCAAAGGTTCAGTCCATGCCCCCAGTGGTAGGAATAGATGGCACCTCACAAGTTGGCAATCGCCGTGAGTCCAAGGATTCGTCCCATTCCAACACTTCTGGGGGTGACTCAGTGCAAATTATCAAACTCCAGAGGGTAAGTAATGGCAGTAATGTAAATTTACATATTTATAATTATGATCATGTATAGTTATCATCATCATCATCAGGATCCTTTGACCTGCTCAGGCTTTAAGCTACAGACAAACGATCATTTTCCCGATTTCCTCATCTTTAGCCATTTGTTGTGTCCTTCTCAACAGCAGTTCTTCATGTTATCTTTCTTGCTTAAGATGTACGGATTGTTGTGTGTTGATAGTATTCTCTACCCTATATTCAGGTGAAATGCCTTGTAGTCCAGGCACGTAAGAGTTTCATTCAAAAGTGTTTAATTTTGAAGTTGGTTTTCATATGATGGGATACTTATCTTGTCAATTCCGGACTGGTTTCCTATGTTTGTGTCAAATCTTGATCATGTGGATTTTCATCCCATTAGTCTACAGCAAAAAAAAAAACAAAAAAAAAAAAAATTATGCACATGAAGGACAGTTATATTTTTATTATATTCAGTTCTATATCAACTGTAAAAGCACAACTGATGAGAATTGTTTTACATAAAATCATTTATTCTTCCTTTGATTTTCCCAGCAAGGAACTCAGAGCCTAGGATTTGGCATTCAGGAAGAATCAAAGAATGGGAGACAAGGCATTTATGTCAAAAGTATAACAAGTGGAAGTATCGCTGACAAGGTAAGTCACATGCACTTTTCCCTTCAGCTTTTCTGCTATAAAACCCAATGTCAGTCTTTGTTAAATTTTAATGCAGAGTCAAATTCTATTTAAAAGACCTTGGGAATTGCATCACACCCAACTAACCATTTAACTTTAGCAATCACACTAGGTAGTCTCAATAATATCTAACACACTGGCTTCTGTAAATGTGTGAAAGCTCTAGATTGCAACTTTTTTCTAGGAACATGATTTTCCAGAACACAAACACCATTGTATCAGTGGATCAACAGTACAAATGAACCATTATCAACTCACTCAGTTCATTCATGGGCTCTTTGGATATTAACCAGCATTGGGGTCCCAGCCATTAATAGGAAGCACTTTCTCCTTGAGGATCAATATCATTGAAACCAGATGTTGGGATATAGGCTAGCCCTATAATTTCTGTGCTGGCAAACATTTATTTCATTCAAAAAATAGATAACATTGAAGGATTCCAAGAATTTTTCATGTAAACCATGACCATACTGTCAGGAGATTACAAGCTGGCAAGAGCTACTATCAAGTTGAAGTGGCCTTGACAGTCCATATTTGTGCAGGCTTCAATAAAGATAGTTTTAGTGGAAGAAAACTACCCTGAGTGTTTGTCACAGTTCATTTTACACTAATATTGTCGGTATCCTTTGTCACTTGCAGATAGTGCCAGACATGCTTTTTGGGCTCCATGAGAGTCTTTCTAGTGATAGAACAGTTTGATGGAGGCATCTAATGAAGAAGAGCTTTAAAGAGAGTTGCACTGCTCCCTGTCATTGACAGCACCATTTTTTTTTTAAATTGTGGATATGACTTTATATTTTGTAAAATTAACAGTCAAAAAGGCTCCTCCACAGTGACAAAAGCAAGATCTGTAAAAAATGCTAAAGCTAGTCAAGTGCAGATCTGGAAGAGACACCATCAAAGTTTCACTGATGATAACATCCTGGCTCGTAACCAATGGAAAGGTGTCAGCAACATAAATTGGATGTCGTAGACACTTTTTAAAGACTTGGCTCTAATCATTATTCAAATTATTGATCCATTTCATTGAAAGTACATAACAATTCAATGTTTCATCACCCAAATCCTGAGCCGAAAGTTATACTTACTTCAGAGAGCATCAAAACAATTCTCCAACAACAAGATGTATAGCCCCACACAGCTAATGCAATGCACCAATCTTTAACACAGTACAGAAACATCAGATTGTAGCCTATCTGCAATGTTTTCCTAGATTAAATCCAATTGAGCTCCTGTGTGACTTTCATCAATAGCAACTTAATTGGAAGTGTCATCACCTAGGCTGGGTAACAAAATTTCCTGAAGAGAATTAAAGAAACTTATCAGATCAGAGCAGTAATCAATGTCCATGTAGGCACACTTAGTATTCATATTTGAATTCCTTGGTTGAGGATCATATCCTTTTGAACGATGGCATGCATGTTGCAAACAATTCTACAAACAGCAATGTTGTCATTATATTCAAATATTCTCAAATCATTTTGTGAATATATTATGAAGTGGTTGTAAAAATTACAGTCACTGTTGATGTTCTCAGATTTAAATTTTACACATCAGTTCATAAATATTATATGTATCTGAAAAAGAAAAAAAAAGTGATTTTAACAGAATCTTTCTATGGATAGTAAAATAATTATTGTAAAAAGGACAATAAAACATCTTAACTTCTTAACATTGTCAATTGTGGGACACAATAAAAGAAATAATAAAGACATTAAATTGTTTACCCTTTAATATAAACTCGGATATTTACTTTTTTTGTGTGTATGAAAAAAAACACTCAGCCATCCCTCTATTGAGACAGCGAGTTATATTGACTCCACATCTTTTTTCTTATTCAGGACCATCAGCTTGAAGTTGGAGATGAGATTTTAGAAGTTGGTGACAATGCACTGACAGGGATGCATTATGACAAGGTAACTGCTCAGGTTCCTTTACATCATGATTGAAGAAAAAGCATGTATATTTTAGATTTATTTACTTATTACTGGATTGAATTGCTTTAAATATTGTAAAAAGCTTCTAAGCTTGGATATCGACTTTTTCTGAAATAAGGCTCATTCATCTCAGTCCAAAATGAACTCATCCTTAGGCTGAGAACTTACAAACAATTATAACATATTCACAAATAATCTATAAGGAATACGTTATCTTAAAGGAAGGAGACAAAATGTTTTATGTTTATTATATAATAAAAAGTTGAAGATATTTGGCAGTGGGATAATCACATGAGATCTCTTCAGAACCCGTCTTCTAAGCCAAAAATAAAAGGCCTCAAGCTGCATACTGTCGTTAAACTTCATAGTTATGTATCTGAGTCAGTACTCTTGAGAGAAATGTGGACAAGGAAAGGAAATAGTTCCGAACCCAAGATCATTGAAAGTGGTAGCTTGGTAGCTTGGTGGCCTCAACTTTTATTTGGAAAGAAGATGTCATCCTCATTGTCATCATATATTGCGCTTGTTTGATTTAGCACCCAAGCGATCATCTCTCTCAACATCGTTTCATCTTCAGAGTTTCTTACGTAATCTGAATTGGCAAAAATATCGAACATATCTTGTGTCAAAGCTTTAAGCATGTAGTGCACTTTCTTTCTGGCACAAGCTCTTGTCCCGTCAATTAAACGAAATACATGTATTGATAATTTTTCACATCCATTTTGTCTTCATATGTGGCCTAGAATAATCTCATTTGTCACAGCTTCATATTCTCTAATATTAGTGCTCTTTTTCATCTCAAAATTTCTTTAGAATTTTAGCTTTTGTTACCTTGCTGTCCACGGGATTTTAAGCATTTTCCAATACATCAATAATTCACACATTTCTTGGTCTTTGTAATAAGGCACATGTCTGTGCTATGTGTAGATAAGTTTTTTTCATATATTCAGTTTTGAATTAAAGAAGACAAGTCTCATTTTATGGAATGTTTGCTTTGCTATTATTATGTTCGTTTTGTCTATGTGATTTTGACTGAAGCTTCTTAAGTTTTTTTTTTTTATTTTTTGTTAAAGATGCATTTTACTTTTATATCAGCTCTGATATTGTTTTTCTGGAGAAAAATATGCAAAGAGTTTAATTTTTAGGTATGTCTCCTTCTGGTGGGACCTTTGAACCTTGTGTTTGCCATCAAATAATTCTCTTTCCTGCTCAAATCTATAAGCATATCCTCTTATTCATTTGGTACCATATCCACCAACAATGTTTTTCCCTCTTTCACAACCCACCTTTGTGTAAGTCAGCAATTATGGTTTCCTTTGACTTGCATTGTCCTTGTAGAACAGTAGTGTCATTTTTATTGCTTTCAGATGTGGGGTGGGGTGTCGGGGAATATGAGCTTGGATAATGTTTAAATCAACTTTATAATGTCTCCAAAGATATTCTGTTTGGCCCAAAAACAAATTTCTGCCTATTTTCACCAAACAGCATTCATATTACCTCTGAGTACATAACTTCATGCCCATAGATCTCAAATTGTCTTGACGCATTTTTCAATCCTATTTTGGGTTCTTTGTTCTTATCAATTATCTATGCATTCATCTTATTTAAATACATATCAAATCTTAATTGTCTCAGGCCTATGACATCTTGAAGACAGTCCAAGGTTCAGTGCGATTGAAAGTGAGAAAAGCATCCCAAGGAAATAGTCTCATCACAATAACAAACTCTGGCAACCTAAGTGTGCCTCAAGGTCACATTCAGCTGCTCAACACAGTTGGTAGGCCTCTTGTGCTTTTTTTAAAATGTGCATGTTATTTATTTGGAGGTGTCCAACCTTTTACATAGGGAGACATATTTTAGACTGGTATGTAAATACAGGCTTACATAAGAATGCGTACGAAAATGTAGACAAAGACTTAATGACACAAATATGCATGTACAAATATTCATTGCATGTCATTTTCAGGATGTAGGGGAGACCAAAATGTTATGCTTTACAAGCATCGATACTGTGCTATTTCTGCCCTGCAGAAAGGTGAATTAAAAAATAAATGCTGAAAGAGAGCTGGTGAGCTGCGATGGAACAAACAATTTTCATGAAATTCAAAATGTGACTGAAATACAAAATCCAGCCGTTAGTGCACTCTTAAAGCATTTTAAATACATCTGCTAAAAATGGTGGGTGTAGGTGCTATGGTTAAAAAGTCGTTTGTGTTCCAAGTTGGCTGAAACTTAGCTTTATCCAATAGATGCTGCTAAATTTTTCTGCTTCACAATATGATTATAAAGTACAATATTTTTATGGAAACTTCTAAATTGTTAGAGAGAGTAGTATTAGATCAAATTCTAGAACATCTTTTGGCAAATAATTTATTGAATGCTCACC
>JAOWAY010461995.1:0-12976 GCA_028565895.1 Goniobranchus geometricus | reverse complement strand
GAGAGAGAGAGAGAGAGAGAGAGAGAGAGAGAGAGAGAGAGAGAGAGAGAGAGAGAGAGAGAGAGACACAGAGACAGTGTGTGGTCAGGTAGGGGAGCGAGATGTATTTAAGAAGTGAAAGAAATATAAAGCTCACGTCAGGTCCGGTCTTAATGGCTGAAACCCAAGCTCTGACAACAATCCTCTCCTCTGCCCGTGGATGATCAGGACTCTCAAAATATCTCAGGTCCCCATCCCGGTAAAGTACAAACCAGTTTCTTTTCCATCTGTGCAGCACAGAGCCTGGAACAAACCAAATAAGGAATCTTAAAAAAACTAAATACATTTGCACCCATACATTTTAACATCTATAATGTCTGAATAATATTAAATAAAATCCTGTCTCTTCTTGAAAATACATGCAGAAAAAAAATTACTGTCACTAATACATGAAAATGTTCTTTTTTAATCACTCTCTCTCTTTCAAAAGACATTTTTGGAGAAAAAAAAATGTTTGCAAAGAATTTCTCATCCAAAGGATCGGCGTTTTTTAAAATTTCACTGAATCGCAGTCTTAGGCAGTTCATGTCATGAGGCTAGTTATTTGGTAGATGGACAATCTATTTCATACAGTCAAACCTGCCCTAACGACTACCTGTATAAGACGACCACTTTTATCAACCCCCTTGGTTTTTTCTATATTTTATCTCTCTATAAGGTGACCACCTCCTCAACCAGACCGTGACCACCTATTTTTATTGATGAATCGCACTAAAAACCTCCTCAAGACGACAGATCGGAACAGATTCATGGCATTGGCAAGCTACTGTCCATCATTCTGTTCCCGTACACACTCCGCTTTACTTAATTTTCATCCAGCTATTCTGATTTTTATACCCGCTTGCAAATGATTTATGTTTATTCATAGGTTAGCCTAAGCTCTCTTGATGACAGTGCAGGCATAGGTATGAGGGGGTGGGTCAGTCACAGAGGTAAGAAGGTTGGTCGATCAGTCTTGCACAAATGTCTAAGGGTGACTCTCATGTGAATGACATTGATTATAATGCAGTGTGGCTAGGCACCAGATTGATAAACGTTTCATGCTTTTGAACCCCACTGCAGCCTTTGATGTATGGATTGATAATCACATTGTATGGTAGAGTGATGACAAATTTCAGTTCACGGTCTTGTCAACTTGATCGTCTGAATGCTCACGTTTCCATTTTTTGTCGCTATATACATAATTACATGTAGATCTACTAAGAAGTAGCGATTCGTTCTTCTCAAACCCTTACAGTAGAGGGAAGGTTGGGGGTGGGGAGGTTCTTGCATGACCTTATGACTACCTCCTTAAGACGGCCACCTATCCAAGACAACCATTTTTGTTCATGATCTTTGGTGGTCGTCTTGGGCAGGTTCGACTGTATTTCACAAATGTCGTAAAACGTGTGGTGTCCCGTCAATAAAGGCTTTTAAACCGCTGAATCTCTGGGGCTGATATTTGCTGTGCGGAATAGTGGCTACATCTCCAAGGTAAAGAAGGAGTTTCATTAAGTTTCAGTTTGCAGATTCATTTTTAACATTCTAAGATATCTAGAACTTTTCTGCAGACTGGATGCTGATCACATCCCTACTAGTATCGAAGAGATCTCGTTCGAACTACTGTCTATATCTGGATCGGATGGAAATCCAGCTTCATAATCTAGAAATCAGCATTATGAGAACAGTACTAAGACTGGTTGGCCCGGTGGCAGTATACTGTGACTGGGTGAGTCATTCGAGTTGTGCCATACCTTATGGCTCATGTGTGGCAGCACATACAAAATAGCACCATCGCTGATATAACCTACGCTGCTGAAAAGTGACGTTAAACCCACCAAGTAACTAACTAAAAGTAAGGCTCTTGATCACTAGAATTGAAGTTCTCTGATTTCCTGACTTCCCATCCTTAAGTAGGCCTTGAAACTGAGTCTGGAAGTCACGTATTCCCAACAACAGCATTTTCACAAATACAACAAAGAAATATGAAAAGAAATCATAAGCCTAAAAACTGAAAGAAAACTTCCCATAAGAAAGAAGTGTTGTTATATTTTAGGGAGGAAATGAAATGGAAGAAGGTCACGAATTCCAGATGAGAATTAAAATGCGGCTGAGAATAATCACTGCGAATACACATTACAAGTTCGTCCTGAGAAGGAATGTGCATGATTTCATGCATTCAACATCACGGGCTAGTCATAACCAGAAGGTTGTGGTTTCAAAACCTTATTTAGGTTGCGCCTGAGACAAGTTCAAAATCGGCAATTTAGTAACTGTCCCGCTTGCCACTCAGCAGAGAACAGTTCGAAGGAAGTCTTGTAGATAAAGAAAGTAATAATTTACTATGTTATAGTTATGCCAATCTGAGAAGCACCTGTCCTACTTATCCATCATGGCCACCAAGGGAAAATAGATTGGACCCAGATTTTTAATAAGTACCAGAATTCCTTGCTAACTACTGCTAAGCAAGCTTTTTCCATTGAAGATTTTGACATAACTGTCACTTCTTATAAATGGCTTGTGCTTAACTCTTTCAGGGCTGTGGGTTTTACAGAAAAACTGCCTAAATTATGAGTTAGGTGTAAATCATTGACACTGAGAGCCTTATATCCCTTGCAAATGTATGCAAGTAGGGTATGTATGTGTTGGATATTGAAAGGGCTTTGAGATTCAAAGATCATTTTTGTGATTAGTCAGATTAGGCTTACATAATTAGGTCAATGACATACTTTCTGATTTATGTTTAGACAAAAATACCCACAATTTTCACAAAATCTTGAAAACACTATGAAGGAAAAAAAAAGTATTCAGGTAAAGTTAAAAATTTAATGATAATATCAAAATATAAGTAATTTTACATATTCTGACCAAATATGGTCACCATAAGTGGATGAATTATATGTTTTTGGAAGGAATAAAAAACATATACATTGATGAAAAATGTGACAGTTATAGGTATATGTACAGATATAGATGACTGAATATCAAACTCAGTGCCTAAAAGCTTTTAAAATCAAGCTGTTACTCTCAGCTGAAAGTTATCTTTCAAAATTCAAGTTGAAGTTGAACAAATTCAAGAAAAATTGTTTGAAAAAAATATTTATGAATTATTATGTAACGCGGCAAGACGCACTAAATTCTCAAGCAGAATTTTCAGCACAATATATATATATATTAAAAAAAAAAAATTCAATGGTTGACGTGTTTTCATAATAACACTTAAGTTTTCTCACTAAACAAGTATTTGTAGGGCAATTTAGGGCAAAAGAAGACAATATAATATAAATTATTATTTCATGGCATGAAATAGATTTTCATCTGTAAGGAATAAGAGAAAATTAAATGGATATGTTGTGTGAAATCATATGACATGTATGTAACAAAATATATGCAGGCCACAGGTCAGTGAACAGTACTGGTCAAAGGGAGATAATCATAGAGGGATATAGACAATGAAACTATTACTAATATCCTGAAATACATTTATGTATGATAATATATAGGAGGATTTGGAAATTCAAAAGAAGAAAATAAAAAATGAAGAAAAAAAAAACCCCCGAAGAGTTTTCAATTTCGGGTGAGCCTTATAAACCTACTTTATTGTTGATCTGTCAAGGGATGATCTGAAAGAAGACAATTTCTATCTTTATTGAAACAAAAACTTTTTTGACACTTTCTACATTTGAAATTAGATTTCCTTTCTTTTTTTTCAAGACGCCAGCACCTGTGACAATTCCCCCTAACGCTACTATGCACAGGCACGACTACATGACTATCACTACTGGTATCTAAATGTAATATATTCTTATACAAAGGCACAGGCATGTTTTCATCTAAGTTTGCTAATTCTCTGATTAATTCTAAGGTGAAATCAAACTGAGAATAATTATTAGGTCTCTTCAGCTCTGGTCTATCTCTATTTTGGGGTAGTTTTCTAAATTCTTGAAACAATATAAAAGAATTTACCTTAGCAACATCTAACATATGATACATAAGAGTTTTCCAAAATTTAGTGGTTCTTCTAAGAGCTTTATATTTTGAAATCATTTGATCTGATCTATCAACACCCCCCATGAATTTATTATAATCCCTAATAGCTAGTGGCTGACTTACTTCTACTGGACGAAACTGACCGTTTACCTTTGTGCGACGTTGACAAAACATTCTCTGTGTTAAATTTTGATGCATTGTGGTAATAATATTAACTACTTTGTTATCCTTCCATTGAATGAAACCCACATTTCCCTCCCTAATACATCTCATACTGCCCCTATTACTAACCTTATTAAAATTCTTTACATCTTTCAACTCTTTAGGAAAACCCTTTCTATTTGCTAAAATTGTCCCACAAGCAACTATCTTCTGTTTGAGTAAATCAATAAATAAAGTGACAGATGTATAGAAATTATCTAAAAACAGTTTGTAGCCTTGATTGAATAGATGTCTGCACAAGTTCATAACTACTGTATAGCCTAAACCAAATCCAGAATTCTCTCTCTTTCCTAAGTAAACATCAAAATTGTATGTGTAGCCTGTAATGGAATCAGCCAAAACCCATATTTTCATGCCCCACTTGGTTGGTTTATCTTTTATGTACTGCCTAAAGCTATATCTCCCCTTATTTGCTACCATTCTCTCATCAATACTAATGTATTCATGAGGCTGCCAAAGTTTCATACATTTCCTCCGAATGAAATCAACTAGTGTCCTTACTTTCGCAATCTTATCATTCCTGTCCTCCGAGCAGGGGTCGGAGACTTTGAGAAAAGTCTGGATTTGTTTATATCTGAACCTAGACATAAAAGCCCTTCCCCACAGGCCATGAAAGAGTATTTGGGTTGACCAGTAGAGCTCAACCCGGGATACCTGCACCAGGGACATGTACATAAGCAAGGCAAAGAAGGAATACAGCTCGTCTGGAGTCAAGTCAATCCAGTGTTTGGCTTGAAACGGTTTCCTCTCTGCCTGTAGCCTATAATACGTGTTGGTGAATCCACACAACATATCCATCAGTGTAGTTGTAAAGTACAACTTGAAGAAAGCTCCTGCAGTAATAGAAAAAAAGAATACAGACAAAAAA
Organism: Goniobranchus geometricus; assembly: GCA_028565895.1. Classification (NCBI taxonomy): domain Eukaryota; kingdom Metazoa; phylum Mollusca; class Gastropoda; order Nudibranchia; family Chromodorididae; genus Goniobranchus; species Goniobranchus geometricus. The sequence continues at coordinate 7,878 of JAOWAY010461995.1, read as the reverse complement.
AGATTAGAAGTTTGGCCAAAAAAAATATTCCAGAACATTCCATCATGATCAACTTTTCCACCAAAAATTTATTACAAATGTGAACATGAATTTTTTAAAATCTCATTTGGTGAATTTAGAAGAGTATTTTCCACCCCTAATCATCCAGGGATAATGCAAATGTTACTATGTAATTCATGGTTGAAGGAGACAGATTGTCCTTATTTACATTTCCGTGTTTTCGTACCTGGGGTACAAAATTCTCCATAGTCTCCTCTTGTCCGACTCTCAGGTAACATGAGGCCTGGAGGGTTGGCTGGGAGGAAAGGTGGGATGGGGGTATCTGGGCCTTCATCAGGGTCCCCATAAGTCATCACTGTGACCCCATCAACATCAGTCTGGTCCTCAGGAGGGCTAGAAAAGAAAGAAGGGGTGGGAAAAATTACTAATTGATATTCATTATTTATTTTACAGAAGTAGCCTAATAATAATAAGAAAAAAAAAGAAAAAATAAATAAACAAGACAATATATGTTGGAAGAGTAAAAACTACAACCAAAATAAAGAAAAAAATAATACCATAACACTTCTAGGTAAACCCCATGTTATGATTTACATGACTATGATAAAAGTAGTAGTAGTAGTACAATCAGCTGATCAGCTGAGCCTGACCTCATTCAGGGGTCAAGTTGACCTACTTCTTGACCTGGCTTGAAATTCGACAAAAATGATTTCCTGATCGCTAAAATCAATCAAAACATCCTAAATATCCATAAATTTATCCAAAACATCCATAGCATGCACGCATTTGGCTACAGATATCATTATATAGTGTGTAAATGATGATGTACTGGGTGACCCCGTTATTTGCTATTGTACTTACTTGTCAGCGTGACTCAAGAGCCCACGAAACGGGGGAGCTCCCTCATCCTCCTGGTCAGACAATTCATCCCCAGAGGACCAGTCGCCGTCTGATTCACTCATGGAATCATCCAAATTGATAAAGTCATAAATCGCATCCATTATGATGGATATAATTGATGAAAAACGGTTCGAGGTGATGGGTCTAATGTTTACAAAATGGAAAACAAAATGGCGGCCGGTCGGATCGAGTCGATAAAATCGGGTCATTTTCGAAGTAAATTTTTCCCCATAAAAAGCCCTCACAAACACAATTTTAGGTCATAATTTAATAAATTATACCTTTTTTGGTCTTGTGTAGGTTTCTCTGGCCAAAGGAACAAATATCTTCGAAAATACAGCTGTATTTGTTACCCCCACTCTGCATCAAACAAATTTGTTCGATTTTCCCATCATCGGCCTTGAAAGAGTTAAGAGAGATGAGCAATAACATAGGTAAAACAATATCTCAGAATAGACTCATCCAAATATGAACAACTGTTTGATCAAAGTATAACCGTACACAGTTTGAAAAGTGTTGTTGATTAACTGTTTGATAATGGTAACAACATAGTCATATGCCTCCTTGAAACACAATGCTGTAATACAAAAGAAAGAACCATACCTTGAGAATTTCCACTTCTATTGCCTTTTCTAGCTTCTTTGCTTTGGCCGTATTGAGCTTGATGTCTTCCTGGTTCTTGGCATCTTGGCTTTCCATCTCTGAGAATTTCTCCTTACTCTCTTCACAGCCTTTGAGAAGTTTCTTGTATTCCCTGCATGCCAAATAGTGTCAAGCATAAAGCAGTGTGAAAATTTCAAGAAAGGAAAAACAATGTAAGCAGTTATTTTGTACTAATAACATGGTTCATATCAGCTTTTTTTGGACCTGAACTTAAAATCAAGGCCATAATTTTTTCTTTAGGCCACTTTACACTTTTTTGCCCATTCTACTGACACAAACAACAAACAAATTAAAACAAACAAACAAACAAAAATAATTACTCCTATGACATTTGAGTAATGCAAATGATCATGAGAAATAAGGCAAGCTGTTCGTAAAAATCTGTGATTTAAACAAGGTCTACAGCAACTAACTTATACTAGTCTGGCATGTCTGCAACACAGGGACACATACCAAATTATTTTCAAGAACTTTGTAAGGACTTTTCCTCATATCTTTCGTAACTTTTGGACTTTTTAAGGCCTTGAAAGCTATTTCAGTTTTGTAAGGACTTTAAACGACCAGTGTGATCCTAATCATAAAGTGGTTACTCCATGCGTAATGACTTAAAACAACTGATTATGCCAACAAAACCTGAGCTGGTCCACACAACAACAAAAATCTTCTGAACGTGAGAAGTCAGTGAATTTTGTTTCCTTTTTCAAGGTGAGAGCTTTTTGTTTTGCTTGTGTTGTTTTGCTTGAATTTTGAGGAGTACGAAGGGTCCTGGAGGAACTCCAGATTTTGAAGGTGTATTTTTTTTACAGCTGTCAATGTGATAACAATATGATAAACTTACTTCTTGACTTGCTCAAATTCTTTCATCTTCTCCCTTTTCTTCTCCATCATTTCTTTGATCTTTTGTTCATGCGCACTTTTCTCCTCAACCACTTTGCCTCTTTCCATCTGAGCCTTGGCTTCATGCTGTGTGCACTCCATTCTGTTGAAATAATGCAATTGAAAATAATATATTGCCTTTTCTGAAAATGCAAACGAAAACTGAGTGGAAATCGACCCCAAAGGCATTGGCAATATTTTCAATGTGTTCATACAGATCGAAAAGCTTCCCTTCCCCCCTGCCTCTGATGCAAACTCAAGGAAATATTTACTATGGAAATAATAAACCAAGAAATCGATTATAAAAATCTGTTTTTCCTTTTACTTTTCTTTTTTCTTATATAAAGATGAGGCTTACTTTCAAGAAATTCTTTATTCTGACAGACCCACTATAATAAACATATTCCATGCTCAAATTTTTTCATTAATTTAATACCTGATCAGATACATTTGCACTTCCAGTCATAGTCATTTGGGTTCATTTCATTTCGTAGAAAATGTTCAGACAAAAGCATTTGAATAAGATGTAATTTTATTGCAGGCTAAAACCCTAGTGTTTAAGCTCAAAATTAATGACCCATGCTACGAGCACAATAATAAAAACATGACCCAAGCTATCAAAACTTGAATACACTTAACTTTAGAAGTTTCGACAATTCTGTCAAAAATACGAAGATAAAGTGAAAGAGGGAACATGAGAGTTACAGAGGAAGATACTCACAAATAAATTTGATACAATTTGTTCTTTAGGGTCATTAAATTGTTCTCTGTACTGAGAAATTCGATGGCCTCATTCCTTGGTCCTTCCAAGCTTTCCATCTCCTTCTCCACTGCTTTGACCCTGTTCACCTGTGAAGATGAATGGTACATAAAAAAACAGAAACAAAACAAAAAGAGGAGGAGGGAAATAAATAATGGAAGAAAATGAAAACCTGTATATTCTTAACAAACATTTATTGGTAGATTTTAAAAAAATTCAAAATGAAATGAAATCGAAAGAATTCAATCGTAAAACTCCCAAATTTATGGGGAAAGATGAGCAGCAAACTAAAATAACCGATGAAAGAATTTATTGGTTTTGTTTTTTTAATTATTAAGCAAAGCCATCTGGGTTCATTAATTTCTCGGTATTCCTCACATTTTTCCTTTCTCTTCGATCACCTCCTTCCGTGGGATTCAGTTTCACTACAATGACTGAAATCATACACCAATCATGGAAAAATAAAGACTACCTATTTAATGTCTTGAAAATTATGACTCTAGAGGGTGATTCCAAATTCTTACTGATTATATCAATGACGAACCACTTTCACATTTTTCTGACCAGCAAGACTAAATAATAGACTTTCCACTGGCCAATACTTTTATACCATCAAAATACCAGAAATCCACTATTTAGCAGAAGTCTAGCAGCTATGTTTAATAGACCTTAGACTGCAAGATGCATTGAAATTTAACATTTAACCATTTCTCAATTTCTACTTATAATAAGCTGGAGCCCAATCACTGTTCAGTAGTTGTAAAAATATGACTCTACCTTCTCTAATCGTAGATCTGTGAGAGTCTCCACTCTTTTGGACAGGATCTCAATAGGGTTTTTGAATCTGTTACTTCCAATGATATCCTCCAGAAACTCTAACATGCCGTCTTCATGTTCAGTCAGGGCTTTTGGCTTCATCAAGGCGATCTGTTCCACTTCACCCTGAAAAGAACAGAAAGCAATGTCTTTAGACTAATTTGAAGGAATCAATCAGGCTTGAGCCATAGGAGAGAAGGCTTTGCATGTCACCTTGAAATTTACAAAAGCACAAATGTGTGGGGTGGGGAAAAGGGCATGGTTGAAACTGCAGGGATCCATCACAATTTCTCTCTATTCCTTATTGTCTTCAGTATGGTGGGGAGTGTTTTTCCAGTCCATGATGTTATCGTTCCTCTCTTTCTTCGCCTACCTCTCCATCTGCAGCCTTCAACTGTCTCAAGCCTATTTATGTGGTCAAACTATAGGAGCTTTCATCTCTTGATTTTACCAAGAACCAGATCATGAGGACTAACTCGGTTAAGAATTTCGACCTTCACAAATTCATTGATCTTGTTCAGTGTACAAAATTATGGGCAACGTGACTAATATCTATTTTCAAATCCTTGAATACCCTTTTCCTTTTCTGCTGTCAGCTTCCCAGGTTTATGCCCATAGAGCAGAGTGGAGAGTACAAGAGATGTTAAAAATCTATATTTAGTATGGAATGTGACATAGAACACCTTAAAAAAACCTTTCAATCACACATTCGTACTAACAGTAAGACACAAACTGGATAAGGCAATATATGTATGAAGGAGACGAAGTTGAAGAAGAAAGCAATCACATATGATAGATAAGAAGAGGTCTATCCCACAGAGAGAAAAAGAAACAAACAAAACAATCGATATAACTAATTCAATGTATGCCAAGAGGGTTGATTCTTCATGTACCTGCAAAATCAGAAATCTGTTGTGGTCCAAATCGATGCCAGATCTCCTGAGAACTTGAGCCACTTCTTTGTAGGCGGCTTTCTTCCCATTCAAATAATAGGATGAAGAATTGTCTCGGTAAGCCATGCGTGACACAACCAGCTCTGAGTCTGGCACAATAGTGTACTCATCATCTCCAGGCTAGGAAAAAATTTAAGATGTATTATAAAAAGTAATTTTCCAGTTATGTAATCACACTAATCTTTATTATAAGTAAGAGGAGAAAAATTCTGAAAGTCAGGAAAATTGTTCACCTGATTTAGAACTGGAGAATAAAGACACCTGTAAAAGTTCATATCTCAAAAATGTGTTTCATAAGCTTTCAGGGACGCAAACGGCTAACAGAAAAAAATGTCTGAAATTAACACAAGCCGCAGCCTTCATTCAAAATACTTTGTCCTTAATGATTATAAAGCAATGAATAAAAAAATACATATGCTTAGTCCATCTTCTCTTTAAAGAATGATATAAGATCATCATATGATTTCATCTTCGTGGTTGGTTGTTGAATCCTATTGTTTGTATCATTACTGCTGCATGCATCCCTTACAAGGACCTTCCTTTAAATATCAAATCCAGAGAGATCTAGTGAATCCAAATATAGACCACAATATCTATGGAGTAAATTGAGATCTGTCTGAATTTATACTGAAATAAGCAAGAAATGAGATCAATTTGATAATCTAGATAAAAAGTGTCCATGTCTGACTAAAGGCTAGACCTATAAAAAACAACAAAACCCAATCATTGAAAGAGGAATAAGACCTAACTATAGGCCTTGACAACATCAAGAATCTAGATCTCTAAACATCTATCAGAATATTGTTACCTAATGATAAGACAGAGCAACATATAAAACAATTTAGGTGAAGATTTAATCACGACGGATTTTCATTTTTAAATAAATTCTTTCCAGGTCCAAAACATATTTCTGACACTGACATAGCATCCAATGAAATTGAATAAAAGGAAAGAAGGAAAATGAAGGTATTAAGACTTGTTTCAGCCCCGTGGCTACTGGGACAGCATTGGTTTAGGCAAAATTTGCCCCTGATGCCTCCTTTAAATCACAAGGGAAAATTCATTGGGTCAGACACTGCCAGCATGAAATAATGCTCTGTTAATAATAGTCTAGGCCTAGCAAGGGAAAGCATTTCCTTGTGAAAATATGACTTCCAAGAGAGGAAGAAGGTGGCGTGTTTCCATGCACAGAAAGTGCTGTATGTCACTCTTCCTACATGCACCATAATATAATTATATAGAATATAGACTAATAACAGATTCATAGAGTTTTAAAGATAAAGTATTATTTGTCTTATTATTTAATACAATGTTTTACTCAAAGACAGTTATGATTAAGATGATCTCTTCCTACGTGAAATAATCTGAATTCTGTCAAAACCTGACAGAGATATATCCCTGAGCTTTCAATGTCTTAGACCTAGATCTACTAAAACAGGAGACTTCTTCTGATTAGATTCTTAACATACAGAAATCCATAACGCAACAATAATTAACATATTGTTCTGAATTTTTTTTTTTTAAAAAGAAAGAAATAAAAGAATAAAATCTTTCCCCACACCCCAGTATCAATTATCTTCTGAAAGTGGACAGCCACGGAGCAACTAGTTATGTCTCTGTGCTTTTCACTGTTGTGAATAAGGACGCTGATTTTCTTGGACCGAATCTTGTTAGCACGGTAGCCAAAGACGAAGAGCATGGAATCAATGACGTTGGACTTCCCACTTCCATTGGGACCAATGATGGCAGTGAAGTTCTGTTGAATACCAAAAAAAGTAAAAAAAGATAATGAATAATTTCATTTCAAGTTGTATTACTTTGGTGCAATTGTTACCAAAAGGTCTCGATTATCTCAAAAGATTTCTTCAGGAAGGAAAGCACACAAGAAGTTCTATAGATCTTAAAAATATCGAATAAAATTCTAAAGATCAGAAACAGATTTTAAAAAACCAAAAAGATTGTAGTAATGGCGAGACCTCGCACCCATAGGTGGCTATTGGGAAGATGCAGGATCTGAGTAATCTACTTCTTGTGCCTTTCAAGGTTCAATGCATTTGTTTCAAACAACTGATGGCCATTGAGAATCGCCTTTTAATCTCCCAGCAGATGTCTCCATTATTATCTTTTATATTGCTGATCCTAGGTGACTGACTTCTTTTACAAGCTCTAAAATCTGCATTTCTAATAAAGGCCTTACATTCATTTATTTGCATTTTAAACATGTAAATTAATCCAATGATTTGGTTTGTTTCTAGGCCATAGTATTATCAGTGGGTAGATGACTGTCACACAAACTTTTTATTTCAGTTTTGCAGGTATCCTCTTTAGACATATACAAACTTATTTTGTAACCCTTGACATTCGTCTCTATCCACTCCAAGTTTATAAACACAACGAAGAAGTTGAAGATGTGTTTTCAATTCTTCTAGAAAGCTCTTGTTAGTCCGTTTGTCACTGCAACTTATTCTCAAGAACCGCCTGTAAAAACTACATCTTGGTGGCTTTCAAATGCCTTCCATTGCTGCCTCAAGGTCCAAGCTTCACTTCCATGCAGGACAACTGGCCAGTTAATTGCTTCTAATATTTCCATTTTTAGTGTTCCCCAGTCATTCCAGATGTTCCTTCATTATATCTTTGTTTTCCCATGACAATGCTTGCTATGGTTGAGTGGATAAAGCATTGCACAGAAACCCGAACTCTGTGGGTTAGAGCACCACTTAGGCACTGACTTTCTTCCCTGGGCAAAGTTAGTTACTTTGTGGGTTTAACGTCGCTTTTCAACAGCGTAGGTCGTATCAGCGATGGTGCTATTTAGACATGTTTATGTGCTGCGACACATGAGCCATAAGGTATAGCTCAACTCGAATGACTCACCCAGTCACAGTATACTGACACCGGGCCGACCAGTCT
>JAOWAY010461884.1:0-12977 GCA_028565895.1 Goniobranchus geometricus | reverse complement strand
AGATGGATGGAGGAACATTGTGAAGTCGTGTGTGGCAGCTAACATCGTAGATGATGATGCTGACAGGTGACAGGTGAAACTGATTCCAGCAGCTAAACAATAACAGAGGTTATTGAAAGTCTCAAAGATCTTTCTACATATAGATATCTGGATGTCTCGTTCATGACAGAAGAAAAAAATCTAACATTTGAGTATACATGCAATGAAACTTGAATTATTTTCTCAGTAAATTCAAAATTAAATGCAAATAAAATCAAAGCTTTTCATGCACCCTTGACAGTATTTCAAACACATCTGCTAAATGGTGGTGGGCATCAGAGCAGGGAGGAAATAATGCCCTATGCACTCCAAGTTGGAGTCAATTCAGCTTTTTAAAGATATTGTCAAGTATGGTGCCTGCATTATCTTTCTATGTAGGGATGTCAGATTTGGAATGCTTCGCACAATTACACAAAAAGAACTGTCATTCATCACCTAGTGTTTGTGCAAGATGTCCAGATGCAAGTGGACAGACAAGATTGCAGGCAAAGAAATATGGAGGCAATGGTAGGAGAGGAAATAGGAAGGAGAGGATGAAAATGGATAGGGTATAACCTAAGAAACCTCATCAGTAACATCGCAAAGAAAGTACGACACTGGAACCAACAGGAAAAGAGATCAAAGGGAAGGCTGAGAAGAACTCGGAGAAGGGTCAGGGAGAAACATGTGCAAACACAATGAAAGGCGTGGAAGGAGATTAAGACGATGGCTCAGGATAGGGAGAAATGGAATGTGTTTTAAGTGGCCTTTAACCTGACCCAGGATGAGAAAGGCATTCATAATGATTACATTTTTATAATATACCAAAAGGAATCAAGACAAAGCAAGGTAAGAGGTAAGTTTCATATTGTCCCAGATCTAGCCAGTAAAAGTGAGACAAACTTACAGCAATCCAACTCATCTCTGTAGTTGATGCAGGTCACTTTGCCATCGCACTTGTCAGCAGCAGAATAACAGGAACCAGATTTGTCCATGCATGAAAATTGATTGCTTTCACATTTGTCTGAACCAGAAGGTGTTGAAAAAAGGTACAAACAGAATTGATAACCTTTGAAGCAGACATGGATGGCATATAAAAATAAATAAATTTTTTACATTTATATGGTGCTTTCTATCTGTAAATCAAATCAGATCTCAAAATGCCTTCCGTAATCAACATCAATATCAAAAGAACAGGCAAACCCTCATACATATTCATAAATATACACACCAAATATCCCCATGCAATTGAAACACAGAGATGCTTAAAAACAGCAGTAATTAAGACTGAGGAATAAAAATGCCCCAAACAAATGCTGTTTGAAGCAGCTTACAAAGATAAGCCTGTCCTCCTTTCCAAAATATCCCAAGGCAGCATTTTCCACAGTTGTCTGGTCCAGAAAATTCAAAAGAAAGCTCACCAGAGATATATACGTTTACAACTATATCAATGCAGCCATATTTATCTTTCATTAGAAAATATGATGCATGTAAGCATCCAATAGACAAAATCTATGATTAATGGCTAATTGAGCAATTTTTGACCACTGCTGTTGGATAAAAAAAAAACAACAAACAAACAAACAAAAAAAAACAATCAAAACATGGAATGTTTACAGCATGCATACAAACATGTGCACAGAAATTGATTCAGATGCAGACAACTTTCTTCTCTTCTAAACAGATATTTTTGTCATGGTAGAAATCAAGATAGCTGTACGGTACAAAATGCATTTTCTCAACTACTAGAAATTCCTGGTCATATTGTCAGGTCAAAATATAGTTGAAAATGGAAATGTCTGAAATTCAAAGCACATGCAGGTTTAAGTATGAAGTCAATGATTATCAGGAGTTATTACCCTTCCACAAAAATGTGCTTCAAGTTCTGCCTGAATCTCAACAATTTTGTTAACATTTGAACCTCTTATATATATATCTTTTCTTTTTTTTTTTATTCTTCTTCCGGTTTTTAAGCCATCGCCGGCTCACTAATCCCTCTCACTGAGCTTAACATAAAAAGGCAGTTGTCTAATCATGACAGTCTCTTTCAGAGGGATAGGGGAAGCCGTTGGTATGGTAAAACTGAAAACTGGGTTACTTGGTCATACTTACAGGAACAGCCTTGCTCATCACCACCCGATTTTGGACAATCCCACACATCATCACAGCGTTTCTCAAAGTAGTAACACAAACTTTCATTGTATCCACAGGCATTGTAACCAGCTTTGCATTCCACTGAGAAATAATTTTTTTCAAGGATAGATATTGTGTATGTATATATATATATACATTTATATATATTTATATGATAAGAGTGATCATGGGGCGTGGCACATTTCCAATAGGCCTTTAATCTCGGAATCCGCATCGTTTAAAATTCTATTACGCTTACAGCATGGAAAGTTGATGTCCAGCAGTCTTTTTGTGCACATTTTGTTTCAATAAAGAAATGCATTGAATTTTCTAAATTTTTCTAAATTTGTCATTTTTTTCGTTGTGCTGGGGTATGCTGTCAATTTTTCCCCCCCATAGCGGAAATCACCGTACTTTGTGGAGTATTCTTTAATCAACCGCAATTGTCATTGTTTTAGGCAGCCAGTCAATGGATGTTACCGAAGATCTTGCCAATCAAGATCTAGAATCTTCTCAATTTTTTTATTTCTTAATTTTTTGTCAAGATTCCAGACAACTCAATCTTCTTGATCTTGGAAATCTCGATTTCTAATTTCTTTTGTCAAGATTCCTAACGACTCAGTCCTCTTGATCTAGAATCTCGATTTCTTCTCTTTTTTTTTTTTGGCGAAATTCCTGACAACTCAATCATCTCGATCCAGAATCTTGATTTCTCTTTTTTTTTGGTCAAGATTCCTGACAATTCAATCTTCTCAATAAAGAATCTCGATTCCTAAATATTTCTAAATTTTGTATCAAGATTCCTGAGATCTCAATCTTCTTGACCTAGAATCTCAATTTCTCTTTTTTTTTTTTGTCGAAATTCCTGACAACCCAATCTTCTCGATTCCTTAATTTCTAAATTATTTTTTGAGATTCTTGACAACTCAATCTTCTCCATCAAGAATCTCCATTCCTCAATATTTCTTTTTTTTTTGTATCAAAATTCCAGACAACTCCATCTTCTTGATCTAGCATCTCGATTTCTCAAATTTTTTTTGTGGAGATTCCTGACATTCAATCTTCTCGATCAAGAATCTCGATTCCTGAATATTTCGTAAGTTTTTATTTGAGATCCCTGACAACTCAATCTTCTTGATCTATGACCTCAATTGCTAATTTCTTTCGTGGAGATTCCTGACAAGAATCTCGATTCCTGAATATTTCTTAAGTTTTTATTTGAGATCCCTGACAACTCAATCTTCTTGATCTATGACCTCAATTGCTAATTTCTTTTGTCGAGATTCCTGATAACTCAGTCTTCTTTTTTCTTTCTACCAGATTTCTGACATACAATCGTCTTGATTCAGAATCTCAATTTCTCATTTTTTTGTCTAGATTGCTGACAACTCAATCTTCTCGATCGAGAATTTCGATTCCTCAATATTTCTAATTATTTTATCAAGATTCCTGACAACTCAATCTTCTAGATCTGGAATCTCGATTTCTAATTTTATTTGTTGAGATTCCTGACAACTCAATCTTCTCGATTCCTTAACTAAATTTTTTATCATGAATCTCGATTCCTCTATTCTAAATGTTTTTATTGAGATTCCTGAATCTAGATCTAAGTCAAAATTAATTCAAGACCATTACAACCACTACCCACGTAACCAGGATTGAAGTGTAAAGGAAATGGCCCGCGTGACCAAACATGGTTTTAATTTCAAAGCGCAGCTTCCTTCTCATGCAGTCTTTCAGCCTAACTATTGTTTCCTTTAGCTCATGCCCATTCCTTCTCCGCCTAATGCAATTCCTCAGCCTAATGCAGTGTTTCCTTTAGCATATGCCCATTATTTCTCAGCATAATGCAGTGTCTCATGCAGTGTTTCCTTAAGCACATGCCCATTCCTTCTAAGCCTAACGCAGTGTTTTCTTTGAATTACTTCAGTGCCCAACCTCACCCAAATTCCCGTTCATAGAACGAGTAATCATGCTAGTGTATATATATATTGATAGATAGATAGATAGAGAGAGAGAGAGAGAGAGACAGACAGACAGACAGACAGACAGACAGACAGACAGAGAGTGACAGACAGACAGACAGAGACACAGAAAGAGAGAGACAGACAGACAGAGAGAGTTACAGACACAGACAGACAGACAGACAGACAGAGGAAAGAGGGAGAGAGGGAGAGAGAGACAGAGACAGAGGGAGAAAGAGACATGGAGAGAAACAGAGAGAGAGACACACACAGAGCGACAGACAGAGCGATGAAAAATAACTCTTTGGATAATATTTACGTGTACTTTTGCAATAAATGAATAAGATTATTTTTTGATAATGGAATATTTTTAACGTAGAAAAAAATTTTAATGCAGACTATGGGAGAGAAGGAGGACTAGGGATGACCCAAATTACAACAATCCAGGAAGCTACAAATGAAAAAAAGTAAACCGGCATTGTGTCACATGCATTCAAACTCATTTGAAAGAGTCCTATAAAAAATTTATAAAGAAAGATAAACAGGGTATAACTATTATAGGAACGTGGGGCCTAAAGAATATAAAACCTAGAAAATCTAAACACAACTCACAGGAAACATTTAAGTAGATAAGATTACTGAAATTCTTATCCCTTTGGCATATCAAAGTTTCAACGTAAAAGGTTGCAAAAAAAACAAACAAAAAACAACAGACATGAAAGGGGAAAATGAGAGAGAGCTTCCACTGCCCTCCAGGTGAGAGCAGAACTTATGTTAGAATATCCAGTTTTGTTTATAAGTATTTCATCGCTGAAGTCCCCATCAAAACTAAGAACCAAGATTGAGAGGTATGCATGACACTGCACTTTAGTCATTAAAAATCAACTGCTTTTGCACATCACTTTTTACCCTATGCTGCTCTCCACTAGCAGAATACTTGGTCTATGTTTTGACAGGAGAAGCTATGCAAGTCTCAAATCCTTTACAATGTTTTAAAACTGTGATTGGTTCCATATATCTTTTAAAAATTCAAGAGATATATACATGCTTCTTTGGGTTGTCTTTATATGTCATTACTTGGACATGTCCAATATTTGTGTTTTAGTGCCAATGAGTATTCTTGGGAGGTATGTTGGCCCTTGATAAAAAAAAGTCAATCAATAATTTATGCTTCCAAGCAAACTTGTCCGATTTGGTGCCACAAGCTGTGCCATGTACAGTATCAAATTCTCCATCGTCCTTTCGTTTACACTTTAATAATTAAAAGACATTTACTGTCCTTCAAGTGGCATTTATTTCAATCTTCACTCATTTAAAACATTCACTAACAGCTTCATGCCAGTGAAAATGATCCAACAGACACACCTGATATTGAGCTCCAAATAAAACAAAGAGCAATGATCTAATCTCTTTCTGCAAAAGGCTGTGCTCATGCGGATGTTCATAGATGATTTAAGTGCAGTATATGGCAGTTTTGTGATTGACATCAGTATTTAAAGAAGGAGGGTACAGTGCTTGAAAAATCAAGATTCAGCAACAATTATTTTCATGATCATAAGAAATGTGGCAGACCCGTAAAGGCTACAGATGTGGAGCATCAAGACAATATTGATCATCTTATATTACGAGCGCTAATCGGCATAATCACACAACTCAGAATATCACAGGTGACTGGCATTTCTCTCGGGAGCGTCACTCACATTATATATAATTTGTCAAAATAAACAAAGCTCTGCTTGCAGTGGGTCCCAGAGATCCTTACTCAGCAAAGGAAAGAAAATCGGAAGCACACACATGAAGGACTTTTAACCAGATATGACTGTGAAGGAGAGAATGTTATTCACTAGAGGTGAAATGTGGGTACTTTCTATGAACAAGAAACAAAATAAAGACAGTCAAAGGAATATGGACAATTGGGGTCACCACCCTCTAAAAGTCAAACTGGCTATGTCATGTGGTATAGCAACACTGACCATTTTCTGGGATTTTAAAGGTATAATCCACACAGATTACTTATAAAGAATACCACATTGATTCTGATTGATACATAAAGGCTTTTGAATGTCTCAGAGCACACTTGAGAAGAGTTAGGTCCGAAACCAGCCATTCTTCAATATATAATGCTCGTCCTCACAAGAGCACAAAAACTCAAAAAGCATTGAAACGTCTTCACTTCAATGGATTGCTACCTAATCCACCCTACATCTCTAGCCATGCTCCTCATGAGTTTTTCTTATTTGCAAGGCCTAAAGAATATCATCTGCAGTCCTTGCTTGGTTTCAACAACAAAATCCTGAATTTTCAGCTGATGGGATGCGACAACTGCCCAAGCATTGGCATCACTGTGTAGAAATGAATGGAGTCCATTCTGAGAAATAAGTATATCAAGTTACAGCCGACATCCCAAGCTTTCTTTTGATGTATGTTATGCCAGGGTGTTCTTTCACTTTTTGAAGAAAATTCAGGAGGCACTTATTATTGAATGACCCTTGAACATTTGCGATTGCTTTTGATTCATCAGCATCCACTGCCTGAGAAAATCAGCAACAAAAAGGGAAATAATCATCAGCTATAGGATTAAAGAAAAAGATGAAACTATCCGGCCACATCATGAGAAGCAATGAAGTAACACCAGTCAAGTTGCAATGACTACTTCCAGGAATAGGCACGTTCATGACAGCATGCCACATCTTGCATTGCCAACAATCAGCAACCAAGACCTGAAAGAGTATGCAAGAGTCCTGGCAACAATATCTGAAGAATCAACGATGTCTACCAATGTCAGGTCAACTAAACATAGACGAGGCTGGTTTACCTTTAGATCCGTAGAGTCAGTTTTGCAAATCATTGGTCAATGCAACTTATTAAAAGTGAACTTATTAACATTATTCAAAGGAACCACTATTGGAAATCGATTCCAAACTTGTCATTATATTACTAGTAATATCATTAAATTGTGTGCCACCTTTGTGTGTGTGTGTGTTTGGTGGGGAGGGGGAGAGGGAGAGTTGCAACAAAAAGTCACACAGACATAAAGAAAAAGTGAGGCATAAGATAACAGGTACAGACAAAACAGAGACATAGACAGGCATGCATAAGATGCAGAATAGCTTGATCAATATACATATGTATCAAATATTCACCTCGCCGTTCATATTCCATGGTGAAATTCCCCACAGAACCTTGCGCCGTGACGAATTTTGGAGCAGTCAATTTGAGAAATGTGCTGGTTCCTATGATCTCAATTGTCTGTGGTGCACGTGTCTCACTTGTAATTTGCTTATAAAACTGTCCATATTCGTCATTTCCTCCATAAATGTACAAAGAACATCCAGGAAATAAGTTAAGGAATGTAAACTTAAGTACATAGACACTGTATCCATTACGAGGGAAAGTTTTAGGAGTCAGAAGCCATGTAAACTGAAGATTGTTAAGCACTGAAATCAGCTCATTGGTATGTAATGTTATACTACCCCTCTCCTCTTTGCTAATAAATGACTGCAGGTGATGTGAGCTCTGAGTAGAACTAGTGGAAGGGAAAACTCTTGGAGTCACTTCTGTTGTGGAATTCTGAACGTGTGAAATCCTGCTGGTAGGGAAGGCACCTGAAATGTTTTTTGATAAATGAAAAGATTTTCAAGAAGAAACAAGATTAATTATCCTGTGTGCATCTCATGATTTTCTCGAACAAAGTAAGAAACAGAACAGGCCCACCACCATATATGCCTCCCCTTGTGGACCCAGGGGAGTTTCTTCAATATGGGAGAAGACAGAAGAGACTCAATGCCAACTGCCAAGACAAGTCAAATGAGGCAGCTACAGTAACACCCTCTTCCTAGCTTTGGCATACTGCAAGCTACAAAGACAAGACATAAGAGACCTCTAAAAAAACACCCCCGTTCTCGCTTAGGCATACTTCTAGTTACCCAGACAAGTCATAAGAGACAACTACAGTAACACCCTCTTCCTAGCTTTAGCATAATGCCAGTTACCCAGACAAGTCATAAGAGACAACTAGTAACACCCTCTTACTAGCTTAAGCATAATGCCAGTTACCCAGACAAGTCAAAAGAGACAACAACCCTCACACCCTCTTCCTAACTTAGGCATACTGCCAGTTACCCAGTTGGCCGAATGGTTAAGGCCTTGGTCTTGGGATCAGGAGGTCCCTGATTCAATTCCCGCCAACGACGACTTGTGTTTTTTTTCAAGCAAGAAAATTTACTTTAATTGCTTCACTCGACTCAGGTGTTAAATGATTATCTAACAAAAGGCTGGTATTGTTGTGCTGAATTTGCTGCACTTTACTGTATACTCCCCAGGGAGTATGCCTGCTCGGGGATAACGTGCTTTGAGACTGTTCATGGAAAGAGCTATATAAATGCAATCTTTATAATACCAGCTACCCAGGCAAGTCATAATAGACAATGGCAGTAACACCCTCATCCGTGCCTAGGCATACTCATCGCTACCTGGAAGTCATAAGAGAGAACTGCAGTAACACCCTCATCCGATCTTAGGCATGATGCCAGCTAACCGGACAAGTCATAAGAGACAACTACAGTAAAACCCTCTTCCTAGCCTAGGCAGGATGCTAGCTACCCTGACAAGTCATAGGAGACAACTACAGTAAAACTTCTTCCTAGGCTAGGCATAATGCTAGCTACCCTGACAAGTCATAAGAGACAACTACAGTAAAACCCTCTTCCTAGCCTAGGCATGATGCCAGCTACCCTGACAAGTCATAAGAGACAACTACAGTTATAACTCTTCCTAGGCTAGGCATGATGTTACTTCTTCCTAGGCTAGGTATGATGCCAGCTACCCAGACAACTCATTATAGACAACTAGAGTTATACTTTTTCCTAGCCTAGGTATGATGCCAGCTACCTGGACAACTCATTAGAGACAACTACAGTTATACTTCTTCCTAGGCTAGGTATGATGCCAGCTACCCAGACAACTCATTAGAGACAACTACAGTTATACTTCTTCCTAGCCTAGGCATGATGCAAGCTACCCGGACAAGTCAATAGAGACAACTACAGTTATACTTCTTCCTAGCCTAGACATGATGCCAGCTACCGGGACAATTCATTAGAGACAACTACAGTTATACTTTTTCCTAGCCTAGGCATGATACCAGCTACCTGGACAACTCATTAGAGACAACTACAGTTATACTTCTTCCTGGCCTAGGTATGATGCCAGTTACCTGGACAACTCATTAGAGACAACTACAGTTATACTTCTTCCTAGCCTAGGCATGATACCAGCTACCTGGACAACTCATTAGACACAACTACAGTTATACTTCTTCCTAGCCTAAGCATGATGCCAGCTACCTGGACAACTCATTAGAGACAACTACAGTTATACTTCTTCCTAGCCCAGGTATGATGCCAGTTACCGGGACAACTCATTAGAGACAAATACAGTTATACTTCTTCCTAGCCTAGGCATGATACCAGCTACCCGGACAAGTCATTAGAGACAACTACAGTTATACTTCTTCCTACGCTAGGCATGATGCCAGCTACCCGGACAAGTCATAAGAGACAACTACAGTTATAACTCTTCCTAGGCTAGGCATGATGCCTGCTACCCGGACAACTCATTACAGACAACTACAGTTATAACTCTTCCTAGGCTCGGCATGATGCTAGCTACCCGGACAAGTCATAAGAGACAACTACAGTTATAACTATTCCTAGGCTAGGCATGATGCCAGCTACTCAGACAAGTCATAAGAGACAACTACAGTTATACTTCTTCCTAGCCTGGGCATGATGCCAGCTGCCCAGACAAGTCATAAGAGAGAACTACAGTTATAACTCTTCCTAGCCTAGGCATGATGCTAGCTACTCTGACGAGTCATAAGAGACAACTACAGTTATACTTCTTCCTAGGCTAGGCAGGATGCCAGCTATCCGGACAACTCATTAAAGATAACTACTGTTGCCCTAGGCTAGGTATGATGCCAGGTACCTGGACAACTCATTAGAGACAAGTACAGTTATACTTCTTCCTAGGCTAGGCATGATGCCAGCTACCCGGACAAGTCATTAGAGAGAACTACAGTTATACTCCGACAACTCATTAGAGACAACTAGTTATACTTCTTCCTAGGCTAGGCATGATGCCAGCTACCAAGACAAGTGAGACAATGGCAGTAACGCCCTCTTCCTTACCCGGGCATTACGCCAGTTACACAGAAACATTATACGAAAGAAATGCGGTAACACCCTCATCCTTGCCTAGGCATAATGCCAGCTACCCGGACAAGCCATAAGAGACAACTGCTGTAATACCCTCTTCCTAGCCTAAGCATGATGCCAGCCACTCGTACAAGTCATAAGAGACAACTACAGTAATACCCTCTTCCTAGCCTAGGCAAGATGCCAGCCACCCAGTCAAGTCATAAGAGAGAACTGCATTAATACCTCCTCCTAGCAGAGGCATGATGCCAGCTACCCGGACAAGTCATAATAGAGACTACAGTAATACCCTTTTCCTTGCTCAGGCCAACTGACACCTATGCATACAAGTCATACTAGGATACAAAGGAGTAAGGAAGCATCTTTTCCCTTGCTCAGGCCAACTGAGACCGTTGCATGCAAGTCATACTAGGAGACAAAGGAGTGAGGAAGCATCCTTTCCCTTGCTCAGGCCAACTGACACCTTTGCATGCAAGTCATACCAGGAGACAAAGGAGTAAGGAAGCATCCTTTCCCTTGCTCAGGCCAACTGACACCTTTGCATGCAAGTCATACTAGGAGACAAAGGAGTAAGGAAGCATCCTTATTATTAAGATCATTATTAAGATTAATATTATTATTATTATTAACATTTTTAAAAATTATTATCATAATAATAATAATTATTATTATTATAATTATTATTATTACACCCTCTGTATATCCCTGGCTACAACAGCTATAATATTCTTGCATTTCTTTAATAGCCCGATATTTCTCCCTTGTGACACAGATGTTTTGGTGAAATGCTTTTCAAACAATGTAAAGGAAACACTTTGATTATCATACCAGTAGTGAAAGTATAGTGCAAGACAAATCCTTTCCCCTTGGGTCCTGTAAGACTGCTATTAAACATCATGTAGAAAAAATTGTTTTGATCAGCTTCATACACATCATCTCTGACACTGCCACAGTAACTGCGACGTTGTGAGGGCCCAAAGGACAAGCTGCTACCAGAACAATGTCCATCATTGGTGAGTGTTGGAAGGTACAGGTCCAGGATTCTGTGAAAGAGACCACACAAATACAACACGGGTACTTCAGGCAACAATAACAAAGAAACCAAATATAGATAAAGGAGAAATTAACAGCAAACAAAAAAACAAAAAACAAAAGAACAACAACAACAAAATTCCATACCCCCAAAACCTGTAGAATGATACAGTTAGAAAACTTGTTCTCTTGGTTACCCTTGATTATGGAGGAAAATGACTATTGTGAACAGGTGGAGGGAGACTGAGGTACGGTTCTTTGAGGGAAGATAGATAAAAGGGTAAGCTAGGCTTTTCAAATTCAACTGAAACAGTATGACTACATAAGGAATAGATTAGCAGAGTGATTGATTTTGAAAGTCCCACCATCTGGGCGTAGTCTCCTGTCCAGAAATGATATGAACATTGAGGAAAGCGATCACTGAACCATCTGACTGTAAGTAAACTCCACATAACCTGTGTCTAGTTCCTTTAGTTAACCCAAGCAATTATTCTGACTCTAGTGCAGAGAAGTAAATATGTAACATGCTGAGAAGCTAAATCCTTAAATATTAAGAAGAAAGTGCTGATCTGTGCACATTCTGACCATAGAATACCATGCACCTTTACTTCTTTTTTCAACAAGCCATTAAGCCCAGTAAAAAGCCTTGTGCCAAGTGTGCACATACTGTATTAAATTGATAAGGAATAAATTTTGGTCAATGTTTTTAGAGAAAGATTTGTGTAGCAAGTTAAATAAAAATGCTCATTAGGAGCAGGTTAAGTGATCATTTTGTAATGGAAGTGTTGCCCCTGCCGGCGCAGGTTGTGGCTACTTTTATGGGCAGGTTCATATAAAGAATCTTAATAAATGATTCTCTTCAGTAAACTTATGGAGAAAAGAAAAGCATAGAGTTTACATTTATTGCTAACAAGCTCTTGCTATGAAAGGTCTGTCTTCTTTAAAAGTGCAGAAATGAATTGAATGAACTGCCAAGTATAATACTGAAGAAGTTTTCTTTTTGACATCAAGAAAATAATGAGAAGGATGAGGGCTGTGGTCTAGGGGTATGACGTTTGCACAAGGAGCTAAAGATGCGGGTTCAATTCCTGGCAAGTGCAGGCTTCTGAAAAATAAGTTTTCAGAATTTTCTTCTCCTTAGTCCTACAATGGGTAGGATGAGAGAATCTAGTTTTTACAGAGATAAAAAAATAAACATGTATATATATCATAAGCAAATTGCACATGTAACAGAACCCTTGGCAGTAGGAAATTCCCAAAATTGAGGAGGAAAAGGCTTAAAAGCTGCTGATGGGCACAATTTATTCCATCCATTCCTTTCTGCAATGCCTGCTTTCACGGTTATCTGAGCCCATAGGTTGGTTCTATCAGGAAGGGCATTTGGTATAAAACTCTTAAAATAAATTTAAAAGCTTAACAGAAACACACATTGGTGAACTCCCACAGCAATCCCAAATTTGGTATGCTCTGGAGAAAGAAGAAGAAGAAGAAGAAGCCGAAGAAGAAGAAGAGGAAGAAGAAGAAGAAGCCGAAGAAAGAAGAAGAAGAAGAAGAAGAAGAAGAAGAAGAAAAAGAAAAAGAAGAAGAAGAAGAAGAAGAAGAAGAAGAAGAA
>JAOWAY010461773.1:0-12980 GCA_028565895.1 Goniobranchus geometricus | reverse complement strand
GGGGGGGGTTGGGGGGGGGGCTTTTTTCTATTGTATCCGAGTAGGGGTTTATATTATAGTGAAGGGGTTAATGTTAAAGAAGTAAACGCGCCTGCCCTTTATGTCAGTTGATGATTTGAGTATTGATTATTGCCTATGAGTTATGAGTATCGGGATTGAAAATTAAAGAAGGGACTAACCGGAAAAAGACGTATCAATAGAAAATAGAAGTATATCTGTATCAGACTTATCTGGGAACTCGTTTGTCACAGTAACAACATCCGATTCACATGTAAACAGTCGGGAAGTATTCATTTGAGGAGTGCCCAACAGTGTATGGTGTATTTATTATAGTTGGCCCAAAGAAAGCGTTGTTTGTAATAATTTGTTCATGGATCTAATGGTACTAGATCAAAGTGATGATAATCAATTTCAGGCTGGAATTCCACATCATCCCGCCACTCGTCTTCTCTAACAGTATTCATGTTCATAAAGAAAAATGGTTACAAATTGAGCTGGATTCTTTTTTGCTTACTTTGAACACAGTGCGTTGTAAATACGCTTATAAATAAATGAGTTTATCCTACGAAGGTGTGCAAGGTGGAGAAAAAAGGGGAGGAATTCCTTATCGTCCTGCCACTCCAGCGACATAAAAGTTGTTTTTTTTTTTGATGGGGTGGTATAAAAAGTCGAGGCTTGGTTTTTTTGGGGGGTAATAAAGAAGTGAGAGCATTAATTTTTTTTTTTTTGGTCTATCATGTCGTAATTGTCTTTAATTGTCTACGTCACTTATCTATTCTTTGTTGTTTCTGTCCATCAGTCCTGAAAAATCTGAAATGAGAAAGAAGATAAATAATTAGATAAAACTCTCGGCAGGGCGGATTCGAACCAGCTGCACTCGCCAACCAAGCGAGTGTTTTAACCATCATGCCATGGATTGAGTTGAGTGAAATGCTTGGAACTTCTGCTTATGTTTTCATTTAAAAATGTGACGCAAATTACATTCCGTCACGTGATTTGTTACGTCGAGAACTAGCATAAATCGACTTCGAAACTTTTTATGCTGAGATCCCGCAACCCAATAGAAAAAGCTGGCTTCCACGTACGTAGTGGCTGGGGGCTCCGCCGTCCCAAACCCCCCTATTTTCTTTTGTGTCCGAGTAGGGATTAACAGTAAATAGGGGTTGATGTTAAAGAAGATAAAACACGTCTGCCCTTAAATGTGAGTCAGTGATGTGTATAGTCGTTGCTGTTGTATGTGAGTATCACGGCCAAAAAACTAAAGAAGGGAATAACAAGTACAAAACAATAACAGCAGAAAATGGCGGACGAACTAGTCTTTGTTCGGCTGGAATTCTATATTGTCCCGCCACTCGTCTCCTTAACAATATTCATGTTCATAAACAAAAATGGTTACAGAATGGGCTGAATTCCTTTTTACTTACTTTAAACACAATTTTGTGTGTTGTAAATACACCTTTAACAAGTGTGCGTGATGGAGAAAAAAGACTAGTTCATCCCCCATTTTCTGCTGTTTACGTTTTGTACTTGTTATTCCCTTCTTTAGTTTTTTGGCCCCGATACTCACATACAGCAACCACTATGCACGAGTATACATCACTGACTCATATTTAAGGGCAGACGTGTTTTATCTTAGCATTTAACATCAACCCCTATTTACTGTTAACCCCTACTCGGACACAATAGAAAATGGAGAGGGTTTGGGAGGGCTAGTTAAAGTGAATTGTTAAGAGAACTGTCTTGAAATGAACTGAATGAAATAAAAGGCGGATGAAACCGCAGCCAAAATGGCGATACAAACATCTTTAGCCAATCAAAACACGAAAAAATGAAATGTCATGATACACACATAAGGGTAGGTGTACACACCTCTTGGCCTAGCTAAGGGCTTATCATGGTGCTTGCGTGTACAGGGTGTTGTGAACTTTATATTTGTTTGGTTTTAAAGTGTCAGTACAAAGCATAATTTACAACTAGTAATATATTTGTATGTGGTTCAAAGTTTCTTGAATTTGTTTCATTTCTCCACAGTGTGATGTTTAAAGTATCCAAATTTCAAGTTGAATCTTCTTATATTTGACCTAGGAGATAGCTGGATACCTTCCATCTGACTTCAAAGAAGATTAACTTTTAACAGCCCCTAGGTGGCAAGTATGAACTGTCCCTTTTTTCTTTTATTTTTATTGTTAAAAGTTTTAATGTGGTAGTTGGCTATACAGTTGTTGCATTGATAATTGTAACGATAATATAATGGTTGGATTTGTATAAATCACCTTTCCTTATTGGAGCTCAAAGCATTTTACATAAGGTGTGATGATGAATTAAAAATAGTTACATAATTAGACATAAATGTTTAATTCAGTAATTGCATAATATCACAAAGCATCATATATGAAAGCTCATTTAATAGACAAAAATTTTACTTTTCACAAACATTAAGGAAAAGGCATTTGGGGTGTTGTGACTAAAACAAATCTACACCATATATAAACAGAATGAGATTATCGTAAGAAATTTTAAAGGCAATTGGCTGACATAGTAAAGGATGGAAATTAAAAATGAGGATATTTTATCCAAGTAAGAGGTAAAAAATGCTTAGTATTCTTTTTATTCTTAAAAAAAAATTCCCTGATGAAGTGGAAAGACAAAATGTGAATGGGAGTGAGATGTACAGAGTTGGCTAGCTGATGCTGAAGCACGATCACCGTAATTTTTCACCATTGTCCTTTATTTAACAAGAATTGCTTTTGATGGCCAGAGGGCTGTTTGTGAAGTGCGTATCTGTGCAAGATTTTGAATGTAAAATGGATAGGCTGAGAAAGATTCATTCAGTCACACTCTTCTTTCACACACAAGTTCCACCTCTTTCTCTTCCTTCCTCGCTGGTTTACGTGTGATTTTGATCTTTTTACCTAAAACAGCATATCTCTGTCTATATCACAAATGTGTAACATCTCCCTGTTTTCTCTGAATGAAGGTCTTTGTTCTCGATAATCCCTGTATTTTGTTGTTGTTGTTTGAAGGGGTTGTTTCTGTTTGTTTGTGTGGTTTTTTTTCATCATCCCATTCAGCTCTCTGTCAAACTTGGTTTTGATGAACAGGGTCAGCCATGGGCCGAATAAAAAATCACACAAACATAAGTATTAGCCACAATCAATAAATATTGTAATTTTCAGCTGCTGGTAAGTGCAATTGATTTTTAAACCATTGGGGCATAACACAAATATGAGCAAAATTAAGTTTGTGGTTGGATGGCCAATTATTCTTCCTTCCACATGAAATGCAGCTGTTTATAAGTCCATTAGAGCAATCACACTATGAATGCATGGATGAATGATTGCAAAGAAAAAAAGCAGTTAAAGCCTTGCTCCTTTGAGTGATTAAAATGAAGAGATCATGCAAGAAATCAGGCCATGACAGTCGAGCTAGTGAAGCCCAGCCACCTGAGTAAAGAATCAGAATTAGTTAATGATGGCAAAGTAAATATTGGTCAAAACTAGAATGCAGGGCAAGAGACGCAAAGGCTGCTAGCAGTAAGCTAATGGCTACACTATTTGTACCTACTTACAATAAAAAGATGATGCATCAGTCTCCTCTGTGATACTGGTTCCCATGAACACCAAAAGGCCCCCTGATTTATTAATACATGAACTCATTTCTGCCAGTTCACAAATGAAGATTTTCTGGGAGGACAAAGAGCACTTTTTGCTTACATCAATGGAGCCTCCAAAGTGAAATTTTTTTGTATTACCACGACAAACTATGTAATTTAGAGATCTGATTGTTGAGAGGGAAATTTGTTTTGCATTGTAACAATTACCGAGGCAAAATGCCCAGTTATGGAAAACACAAAAGAGGAATGTAGAGATAAAACTGAAGTTATGCTTATAAATACTCATGGGCAGTTATAAAAGAGATTCCTTCGGTCCAAACAGTCCTTGTGTGCCTTTGTAAATGTTCTCAGCTCCTTATAATGTTGTCCATCTCAGTCTTTTAAGATTTGAAGATGTTCTACTAGATGTTTACATCATTACGTATGAATCCCATGGTATTCGCCTGGACTCTCAATATGTGATTTTTTTCAGACATTGCGTCCACATTCTAGAACAGGTTTTACAAGTGTGTTATAACACATTTCCCTTGCGGGTTCATAAAATGCAGTTTCTAATTCCATTATGTCTTTGAAATTTGTCTTACCAAGCAACAAAATGAAGACAATGTAGTCATCATTTTATGTACAATTCCATATGTATTCATTTAGCTGGAATTGTGAATACATAATAATCTAAATTGTATGTTTGATTGTATTTTTCAGGATTTTGCCAACGCAATGTTGGAAGTTGTTGCTCATGTCCCAAGAGGTCCAGTCTTTTTGGCTGGGGAAACTCTTTGTTGTGAAGTGACATTTACAAATGTCACCAAAGATGAAAAGTAAGACCTCCATTAAGTATGTCATATATATCGCGAAAGATGAAGTGTAAGTTTACACTTTTCAGGTTAAGTTTACCTTAATTCATGTCAATATACCCCTTAATTAAAAGTAAGT
Organism: Goniobranchus geometricus; assembly: GCA_028565895.1. Lineage (NCBI taxonomy): Eukaryota > Metazoa > Mollusca > Gastropoda > Nudibranchia > Chromodorididae > Goniobranchus > Goniobranchus geometricus. The sequence goes on along the minus strand of JAOWAY010461773.1, from coordinate 8,434 downwards.
TTGCCTTAAATGTCCTGTGTATCCAAAGTTGATAAGTAAGTTCACCTCAGTTAATGGCAATAGCCCCCACATTTAAAATTATGTTCATCTTAAATCATGTTATCCAATAAGAGATGTACTATAAGTGCACCATAAATCATACATCATGTAATACAATCAAATGCATTTTATTTTTTTCCATTTCATTTTAATTTTACAATCATATAACCATTCTCAAGTGGTAAGTTTCTTATTGGTATACATCTTTCAGCAATATAAAGAATAAGTGTTTTATCAATTTAAGGACACTCTTCATCTTTTCTTGGTACCTAAGATTTGTCCATTTCCTTAGAATGTGTCAGACAGGCACTAATTTTAATTGATCATATTGCCTGCATATTTTCTAAACATTCAAGTTCATTCTGGATGGAATTATTATTGGAGTTTGCATAAAAAGTAGGGGGAAAAAATCAGGCCGTGGAGTGACTTAAGTTCTATTGGTCCAAATGAATTTACCAGCATACAAATGATACATTTCTTGCCCAGTAATTTTTGTCAATGTCTATACCTTAACCAGATGCTGTGATGAACTGTTGGCCTGGTCAAGTGTACAAATAATATGCCAATGTACTGTCAGCGAGAGTCGAGTTCAGCTTGTGCGCACCAATTCCATGTCAACAGAAGAAGCATCAACAACAGGCTGTGATACTAGTTTTGTACCAAATAAAGGTTTGGGATACTTTTCTTTTCTTTGAAGTTAGAACACGTGTAGTTTATTATTTAGGTCTTTCTCATCTTAATTTCATATTGGTCCTCAGATCATCCATATGGTCAAAAAAAGTTTTTTTATGAGTATGGTATCTATATTTTTCAATAAACTGAAGAATAAGATTACTTTTTCTGCATAATTTTTTTTCAATCTTCTTTTTCATTAGCTATGATTTCTTTAATTAACGGATATTTTGTCAAATCTAAAATACAACCTATTTAGATCCCTGTTTTCCACCTGGGTCCTTTATAACTTTTGGTGCCATATCTGCTGTAAAATCTTTTTTTATTTGGCAGATACTTAATCTTATGTATTTGTATGTTTATGTATAAATGTGTGTGTATTAAAAATTATTCTTTTACTGCTGGTATGTACACATATATTGTTTGGAGCACAATATTAGTAAAATATTTACTAAAATCAACTGTGATATCTGATAGATATGTGCAATGCAGCATGTTTTACCATTTGATTGGTCTGTGCCAAAGTGTATTGTAAGTGTGTATGTATAAAGCTGATTTGTTTCTTAAATCGTAAATATATTGCAAATTATATCTTTATCTGAATTTGATGGGCTTGTGATAATGCAATTTCAATTCAATTCAATATTTTTTCATGCCAGGAGAACATGGTCTAACCGTGATGAGTACCAAACCAAAGATTTTGTTTTGTGATTTGAAACTCCCTCCAGGCACATCAAGAACGTGTGAGTTGTACCCATTACTACTGTATATTCATTTTAACCGTACTGCCTGTAATAGCTGAACCTTGGTTTGGGGCATTAATGGAGTTTGAGTTATGGAATAAGAAATAAAACCAAAATGTGTTGATGGATGGAAGGCAAAAAAGCCAGGCTTCAAACTCTCTGTGCCATGTTGAATTGAAGGATTTGATGACTTGCCTTGACTTTGCCACCAACTACCACCGTTACCCCATTACTCCTCCCTCTTCCTCCCCCTCTCCCCCAAGGCCCTCTTAAAAAAAAATATTCAAGAGGTGAATTCGCTTTTTTTTTACCATCTCTATGCAGAAGAGTATTTATGATAACTGATTTGTTATCTCCGGTGATACCTAATTTTGAAGTGTTAGGTGTCAAATTCATAACTGCAATCACCGCATGATATTGTACTCCGTTCATCGAACAGGCTCCCAGCTAGTTATTTTATATTTTCAGAAAACATGACAGCATTTCAATAAAGTTATTTGCTTGTTTTTATTTTAATTGAATTTTTTTTTGTAAATAGCTTAATATTTATTGTTTCCATTTAATTGAGATTTTTGGGTGTGACTTTTGTTTGTTTTCAGATTATTATGAAGACACAATACCAACTGATGCGCCGCCATCTTTCAGAGGTCAAGCAGTCAAGTATTCGTACAAAGTCATTATAGGAACGCAACGCTTAGAGAAGTCAACGAAATTACTGAGAGTTCCATTCAGAGTGCTTGTTTTGTATGGTATGTGGGATTGCCACTTCTAAAAGTCATTATATTTATATGAATATGAAATTGTCCTTTTTTCTTTACATTGCTCATCTTTTTATTATTTCACTAGTATCCAGCTGGGTGTTGTTCAGTTTTTGTGATGCTACATATGATTTTGCTCCTGAAATTCCTTGGTGGATTCTTCCTAATAATACAAAAAAATTGTTGTTTGAAGTGAGAAAGGGGAGTGGCTATACTCAGACAAGCGAGCAGATTTGTACATGCCCAAAGCAAAAATCATATCACACGACAGTTACTTTACTAAAGGTAAATTGTTGACCCAAATAAATAGTTACTCAAAAACATAAAGAATACATTTCCAATTCAGTCAGAAACTGAGAGTCCACATGCACATCTTTTTGTCTGACTCTGCAACAACTACATCTCAAGAGCCAAAAGACAGTGTTGTAGTGTTCTAGTGCAGGCCCATCCAAATCAGTTAAGAGAGAGTGAGCATCATGAGGTTAGCCTTTCATTCAGATTTCGCCCTCTTCATTGCGAAAACCCTCTTTCAGAAGTGGACTTAAGGATAATTTCTGATAATGCAGACGTTGTTCCACTTTTTGCCTCAAGACTTTTACCTGCCCAGTCAGGCAGGTACATTTTTGGATTCACTTTCCAGACAAGTAAAACTATCTGCCCCGGATAGTTGGGCAGCCGTTACTGTCAAGCCCTGAACCTTTCAGTTACGTGTATGTCAACATGCAGCTGAGTGAGCAAGTCATGTTTACCAATGACACATAGCTCCGCAGACATCCACTTGGGCAAAAGTAATATTGCAAGCCCTGTCCCCTAATTGAGTCAACAATATAAGTTGAGAGACCATGTGGCAGATCAAGCTCTGGCATCCAGGTATTTCAGCTTGCCATGTGATACAGTAAGAAAAAAGATTTACAACTGGAAAAGGTAAAGAGCAACAGAGATAAATGATTGTCCAAAACGAGATGTCATGTCAAGAGATTGGATGGGCAAAGTGGATTGTAAGGCGAAAGAAAAGAGACCATTTGATGACTGAATATGTTGTTTCATGTACCAATGCACTGTAAAAACTTATGATACCAAAAAGTTATTAAGAACATCATATTGAAATAAAAATTCAAAGAATAGAATAAGCATTGTATGCTGACCACCTCTACTACACCAAAGTTGTGCTTATCCACAGTCATTGAAGCTGTGAGTTATTGGATTGGATTGGATTATGCCCGAGTCTCATGTGATTGATTTATCTAAGCATATTCCCTGAGTCCAGTTTAAAGTTCATTCTAACCATTTAGGGATCTCATTTTAAAGGATAAAATATGTTTTTCACTGAGTCCATTTTCACAAATAGGCCAATTATACCGCAGTCATCTATCTGGTCGGTCACTATATAGCATTGGTGGAGGTATACATCAAAGGCCCTTTCTCATTTATTATAAAGAGAAATTTTATGTTTTGATTAACAAAGAGACAACATATAAAGGATATAAATTATGTCTTGACAGGTCTTAATGACATCAGCGTTTACAATGAGCATGAAGAGATTGCACCAAGTAATCCCTTCTTACACAACCAGCGCAAAGAGAATTCTGTTTTGGATGTAGCCCTGCAGGTGATATCCACAGTCACTGCAAGAAAAGCTCCACGTAAGTCAAGCCTTACAATCAGGTTTTAAGTTATGTTGACAAATTTTCACTTTCTTGTATTATCGAACGGGGCTGCTCATCCTCTATTGACAAGGACTTTACTTTTACATTTCCCAACCATTGGAGATGTACAGTTTGAAGCTCTGAAACAAAACAAAAAAAAAGAAAGAAAGAAACTGAACCTATGTTGGTATGTCCCATGACATAATTCGCTTAGATACATAATGCAGTGAACCTCATTCACAAAGACAAAAACAGAAAAAATTGACACAAGCCTGGCAAATCCAAGAAGACAGACCTATCAAAATACAAGTATAAACGTTGCGGGTAAGTTCTACAGTCATCCCATCATTGAATGCCAGGCTCCTGAAGATCAACATGTGGATCCTGATTGACTAGTTGAGCACCCCTGATCTTTAAGAAAGAGGGTGTCAATTATTTGAAATTTTTACAAAGTGTCTCAAGGAGATTGAAGTAGGCCTTATTGAGTAGCTACACCCTATTTATGTACATTGCATGACTTAAAAATACTATTGTGCCCTTTTCTTTTGAAAGGGCCCATAATGCCTCTGGATGGCAGCTTAGTTTTTATGCAATCACGATAAACAGACGGGTTGTTTAGCATTCAAAGCCCTTTTAAGACTTATAAAAATAAAACGCCTCTTATATCAGCAAATATTACTTCTTTCCAAATTTTCGTCTTATGTCTTAATTGCCTGTGTGTAAATATTAAAAAATGGTAAAAAGTGATTGTGAAAAATCTTTCATTATGAGCCCTTTCAAATGAAAACGGTAGTATTGTGGTCATGTGCTGTCTAAATGGATTGTGTACTTTTGCACACAAAGGTGGTAGAAAATGCTTGGTGGTTATCATTTCACAGGTTAGGGCTTGTTGACTATTGTTAATTACGTAAGTTTCTTAGAGAGATGATTTTTTTTGTTGTAAATTCTTTCTCTGTAAAGCTTTTTGTCATTTAATAATGTTATGTATGCCTATTATTTATTTTAAATGCGCTGCCCTTTTTAGTACTTCCTTTCCTCATCTTAAAATCTTTTCTACTAGTTCTCTTCTCTTCCTTACTTAGTGTTATCCTTTCGTATTACTTTTTCCATGGGTGCTGAGATATCTTTTGGGGTAAATAGACCTAAAGTAACAAATATAATACAAACATGGGTGAGTCAGAAGCTGGTAGGTCTTGTCAGACGGAATCCAAAGGTGAAAAGCCCAACCAGAAATGGGATCTTGACAAGCAGTGACTTCAGTCGATCAGAGGAAAAAGTAACCTTGAATTTATCTCAGAATTTCCTGACAGTAAAGTGCACAGTCTTCTATGTTACATGTATTAGAGTGTGTTGGAGGGGTGGAAGAATTGATTGATATTGATAACACTTAGTTGAGATTCAGACAAAGATATAATGTAGATTGAGATTTTGTATATCAAATGTACACATTCCTTTTCAAGACCATTGAGTTAAAACAAAAGATATATTTTATCTATGTGGAATTTATGTGTTTTTTCAGACTCTTACAACATAACAAATGCCAAAGGAAAAGTAGCCAAGTTTCTGCTATTTAAACAAGCATACAAGCTTGGAGAGGACATAGTTGGCATGTTTGATTTTAGTGAAGGCACTGTGCAATGTGTTCAGGTACAATGTTAGATAGGCCTTATGAGATTTGTTATTCTTTATTATTTTTCCTATGGCTCAGTGGTTAAGGCATTGGTCTTGGGATTGGGAAGTCTTTGGTATGAGTACCTAGTAATAGGCTGGTATTGTTGTACTGAATGTGCTAAAATTTACTATATGCCTGCTAGGGAATAAAGTATTTTACAGTGCTTTGAGACTGTTCCTAAATTGGTGGAAAGGTCTATATAAATGCTACGGTTCAAGTGTAGTCTTTTATCTGATGAACAACTTTTGTTTGAAGAATGGGGTGTTTTTTTTTTTTTAAAAATCTGTTGAGATGCTGTACGATAAGAACTCAAAAGGTGCTCTCCAATTAACTGCCCTCAGACAGATAGACAAAAGAACCAATTAGGTAATGTCAACCAAACATGCGCACTGACAGTAATACTCACTCTTATTGAGTCAGAGGGATGCTGGTGTTGATGGCAGAGTGTTGGTCTGCTGACCAAGAGACAGCTGGTTCGATCTTGCTACAGACAAATGCTTTTTTTCCCCAAGCAAGATAATTTACTGGTGTTGCTTCACTCGACCCAGGTGAAAATGGGCACAGCTTTGGCTGGAAAAATACTTTGCAATAGACTAGCATCCTATTCAGAAAGTGGTGGATAAAGTCTGTCATGCTATACAAACCGGGTTAAGCTCCGGCCTAATGAGCTGATTCTGTTTGAAAGGAGGGTTTTTTTGTTTTGATTTTTTAAACTGAGTCAGTCGGTGTAGAAGAAGAAGAAGATTTTAAATACTTTTGTATTAGTGTCACTCTTTTTCATTTAGATCATCATTGCGGGATCCATCATTTTTAAAGTTATTATTTTAAATTGTTGCATTGTTGAAAGTTGTATCTTTAATACACTCCTCTTGCCATTGTATGTGGATAATTGGAGATATCGTTGAGGGAGAGAATCAAGATAATCGGCAGATTTTCCCTGCTGCCACTACAATGTTCTGATGTTAAAATATCTGGCAAATTAATATTCTTGACCACATCCCTCACCCCATAAAAAGAGAAATAAACAACTAAAAGGAAAAAAAATTACAGAGAACCCCCATCCCTACTTTTCTTATGTGCACCTACAGTATTAACCAAATTTCAAGTGATCAGAAAAATCACCATTTAAACCATAGTCCTTAATGCAGTACAAGAGCTAAGAGCTCAGATTATCTGACTAGATAGAATCAGAGCTGAAATGTGTTGCTATATTTAGTGAATGCCTTGTATGGGTTCCGATTAAAGAGCTCCTTCGCATTTCCTTTTCTTGTTGCTTAAATCTGTGGGTTCCGTCATCAGCTTTTGTTGAGTGCCATTGGGCTTTAGCCCAGGGGATATAATTCTTATAATACTCTTAAATGTAAGGGATATGTAGTTTTTTTGGTTTGCTTGTTTGTTTTCCATTCTTTTAAATACCGCAATAACTTCAGGAAGCAGGCCTACCATACATACCGGTACTAATGAAAATCGAAAATTTTTTTTGTTGTCTTTTAACAGTACTCAGTCACGTTACAGAGTGAGGAACAGATTGCAGAGGAATGTCGGCGAAAGCCTAGTCAAGGAACTGCTGTCACATCTTACGTCAAACATCAAGAGATGTGTCTCCACACCACCAGAACACACATGAACATACCTATTCCTTTAACAGCAACCCCAGGATTTATAACTGACATTGGTAGGCAGTAAAGGATAAAGGTGGCTTGAGTCCATATGTAGCTTAATATGTCATATTGTGTTTCCAGTCAGCAGTATTTCAACATCTTAATTTTTTTTCAACTTAAAAAGTTACGTGTCCTGCTGGAACAAGTTCGACTGTAGAAGAACATCATTCAAAAAGTTTTGTAAGTGTGAGCAAACAATTATGGATGTAATACCTCTTTGAGGGCAATGTTGTATTACACTGCAGAAAGGTGGATTCAAACTCACACTCATTTTTATCATTTTAACTCACAAAACTAGCCTTGTATGAGTTTGTTAGCATTCCTTTAATTTTACTGGGAGATAATCATTTTATTTTACCTCCAAAACATGAAAATGACTTAGTGAATGTATTTTAAGATGTTTCTCTAATTCAAAGATGGCCATCTAGTTTGATACCATTTAAAATTGTATGATTTGATTTTAACTTATATGCATTGATTCTGCTTATCAGGCCAAGATCAGGATTGAACATGCATTTTACTTGATTGACAAACTATTTAAAAATCTTTTCTGTCCACAGTATGTCAAAGATGGAGACTTCATTTTGAATTTGTGACTACGGTAAACAATGTGAGTAGCCCAGACACATCAGTGAGCTCCGAGGAGGAGCATCTTTGGCAAGGTCCATCTACCCTGAATGTGGAGACGATGGTGTGGGACCTGCCCATCAAAGTCTTCCCTACTAATCCACTTCATGCATCAAGTGTAACACTCTTAAAGACGTCGGCCTCCTTGCTGATAACCAATTGATATTCCAGATTTAGTCTTTTGTTTGAAATGTAAATATTGTAAAGTTGTGTGGTCATGGAAGAGAAATCTGATTTTGTGTGATTCAGCGTTTGAATATCATGAATTACATAAAATTACTGTTAGTTGTAAGGAGAAGTTTGACCCAGGGGCATTAAAAAAAAATCCTTTGAGAGATTGATGTTTTGAAACCAATACTTGCAATACCTGTGAACAAATGAAAGAAAATTTCCTTTTCAGGAATTTATTCATCTTGTGTTGCCATTGAACAATGTCATTTTGTATTCCTACATTAGGTAATGAAAATTCAGTAGGCGCCATAAAGAATCAACAATGCACATAGTTGTAAGATTCTCATTTCTTTCCATGTAGAATCAACTTTTACGAACTCAATGGGTTATGTTTTATGAAGTTTTAAAACCATATTCTGTATTAAATAATTTTTTTTCTCTGAAT
>JAOWAY010461662.1:0-12982 GCA_028565895.1 Goniobranchus geometricus | reverse complement strand
GAGACAGACATGTTCTCTTTCCAATCGTGATCCACATTCACTGGCAGCATTGCTCTTTAAAATATACCAAATCTGAATGATAAATTTATTAAAAGATCTGATTATTTCACTTTTTGGATGGGATGGTGGGGTTGAACGATAATGAGAGTGAGAGTATACAGACCCATCAAACTTTAGATTAGTTAAAGAGATAGAAAAATATCGACATACCTTTGCCCTCCTACTTCCTTACCAATCTACCCATACGTGAGTGTGGCATCTGTCATGATTTCTTGTAAATAACTATTTGCCGCCGCGCCATTATTAGTTCACCAGTTGTCGTTTTTGAGAATGTTCATTACACCGTTTTCCAATCTGTATGGGGGGTATCTATCCTTTAAGGTTTAATTTTGTTTTGTTTTGTGTTGTTTTGACTGTTATGATGCCATTATATTTTTCTTTTACAAGTATTATTGTTCTCATTCTTTTGTTTCTTTCAGATGTCCGAAATATATTAATTTTTACACTTTTCTTCAGCAACCCTATTCGCCATTCAACTCTCTTACTTACTGGTTGGCTCTGCGTTCGCCAGTGGCATTGTGAATTAATATCTTTATGTCCAAGAAGTTTTTTGACTCTTTTTCTATTGCTCGTTGGTGAAAGGGGGTGATATCTTAAGGACAGAAACCAAGAGGCACCAGCTTAGGTAGTCATTATGTATTAAGTCGGCTCTAACGTCATTTAGGTCATCTACCAAGTAAGCCTTTATAATTTGCAAGTTTTTGTCTGTAGACCTATATGTGTGCTTTTGTTGCTGTTTTCAGATCGTGCTGTGACTTCACATTTCTTTGTTCATTTTTCTTTTGTTTTTTAGATTTAAGAATTTGATTCTATCAATACTTCCCTTCACTTCCAATGTGGCGCTTTGAGCCAGCACAAAAGGATCTTCAAACCAGATCTCTCTGATGCCATTTTGTTCAAGGATTCCAATGACCATCTCATCTCTTTCATTTTGGCTTCGAAAGCTTTTCTGCATGTAGTTCTTTATCGCCATGTCCTTCCTTTCCCGTCCCGTTTCCAGTGCAGTTTTTTTTTTTAAACAATAGTATCACTTTTGACATTTTATTAGTATCTAATATAAAAAAGACAATGCATGGTGGTCTCCAAAAAATCAATTAATCCCATTTGCAATCTTGCAAGTAGAGGAGAGAAAATAAAGCAAATCCAGAAATTTAAGTATCTTGGTTGCATAGGCATATCGGATGGTAAATGTGACATTGGAAGCAGCGGAAATGTGGTTTCTGAGAAGTGTGCTAAGAATCTCGTGGAAAGAAAAGAAAACAAAGATTCAATACTGGAAGAAGCAGGGGTAGAAAGATCATAGCAAAAACACAATCAGAGAAAGACAACTAAGGTTTTAAGGTCATATACATCGACACAAGGAACTAGAACATCTAGCTCTGACTGGAAAAATTGAGGGGACAAGAAGTGGGGGCAGGCAGAGAGTGACATATTAGGAGAGTTTAAATCACTGGATGACAAACAAAAAGCAGAAAAATAATAGCATGAACGTTCTGAGATTGTCCGAACAGAGAAGAGAAGGGCGTGTCATGGTCGCCAATGACCGTCTCAGACCTGGTAAATGTTGATGATGCTTATTTTTTTTCTCTCTCACGTGTCCAGTCTCTCTCCGTCTTTTCCTCATGTTTGTGTGCCTTCCTGTCCACATCTCCTTAAGAAAAATCTCGACAATTTGTTATATTTTGTTACCAGAATACATGTACATGTGCTACCAAAATCTTATGCAGACATGTAATGTGGCAGGAATGAGACACAGCTTTATTTGTTTCTGTCATTCTTCGGCACCCAGATAAGATATATTATTTTGTGGGTTTGCGACACTTTTCATTGTCATAGTTTGTATCATTGACGGTGCTACTTAGACATATTTCTGTGCTGCCATACATGAGCCATAAGGTATAGCACAACTCAAATGACTCACCCTGTCACAGTATACTGACACCGGGCCGACCAGTCTTAGTGCTGGTCTCATAATGCTGAGCGCCAAGCGAGACAGTAACTAAAATGCCAATTTTAAAGTCTTAGGTATGACTCGCCCGGGGATCGAACCCGCGACCTCCCGCTTCCGAGGCGGACGCTCTAACCACTCAGCCATCGGATCGGTCCCGTTTGCCTGTTTTGTGAGAAGCGTAGATGATGTGGTAGATCAATGTTGAGCACAACCTGTAAGGAGTCGAGCATCATTCAGCTTTGTCAAGAAAAAGGTGGCTGTCCAGGTGGAATTATTTCTCGCTAGCGCCTGAACTGAAATAAAACAACAATTCATTTGACGTTGCATCGTTAAGAAAGGTTCTTGACTTCACCCACCTCACTTGACTCATGGGAATGAGAACTTAGCCACAGGCAGCCAGGCATTCACCATGCTTTTCCCATTTATGCTCCCTCGGCAGTTGAGATATGGTTTATCAGAAGAATTATCCTGGACCAAGAAAAAGTCTAACGAATTAGTACTGAGCACTGCTAATCTTGAGAAAACATTAATCGAAGCCATAAGACAGAGTAAGCTATGCTTTTTAAGGACAGACTTGCTGCTACAAAGGCTTAGAATATCCAACCATAACAAGAAAGATTGAAGGCAAGCGCAGTATAGGAAGACAGAGAATACTAATAATAATAATGATAAATATTTCTTCTATAGCGCCGTACCCCGTGTGAACAGTGTTAACAGGCTCTAGGCGCTTTACAAATCCACCTACGAGTACAGACATTACATAACAACAATTCAAGCATATAGCAACAATTGCACTTTAAAATGAAATTATCCTACTTCCATCTTACAGTCTAAAAAAAGTAGGTTTTTAAAACTGGATTTAAAACATTCTAGAATAACTCTTATTGAAAGCTTCCTTCATGGCAATGCTCAATAGCAGCAACAACAGCCCTATAAGATGAGTTGAGGACAGGTTTGAGTGGAGGACCAGGCCATGATCGGCCATCTTTATTCCAGGTATTTAAGGAGGAAGGAAGGAGTTGAGGAAGTATGGTGACGCATGGTCCTGAGTAGCATTCCCAGCAGTGGGCCAGCTCCACATACCCCTTGAGACCGCCTCCAGACCCGTATGGGAGGAGATGCCGGACTCGGGGGTATCAGTCCCAGCTGCGAGAAATTTGTAAACACCCCTAGAACCTACCTCCAGACCCTGTCGGGTGGAGAAGCCGGGCTCAGGGTGATCGACCAAGAAAAGAGGAAACCACATCTCAGCGTGGAAACCAACTAGGAATCCAAGAAAACAGCACACGCTGAATTACCAAAGAAAAGCACCGATATAACCACTTCGGTTGAAAGGTGCCGAAATTCCTCTATCCAGCGCACCATCTTAAAAAAAAGAAAAAGCTCGTAAAGCAATATTCTTTAATTGCATGATGTACTTGTTGTCTAGCATTGTGAAATGATTTTCAGATAAGAAATAAATGGCGAAATTCTTTCTAGCTGATTTGCTCACCTAAGAGAAAATGAGAAAAGGAGAAATCAGCCAAATAAAAATGTTTTATTGATATTATGAAAACTGCAATCAGTCCATCAAAAATGGAATTTAACAACATGAATAGCCATCCACCAAGTTTTACCAAGCACCGTTGCATTCATCTGTCTTTTCAAAAAATACGTCTAACCTGGCAGAAAAAGAGAGGCTCTTTTCCAATTGTTAACGGGCTGTTTATTTTGGGTCACTGGTTGTACTTATCCCATTTTTGCTTGTTCTTTATTTTAATCACAAGCTTGTAATGCTTTTTTGTTGTGTTTTCAATATGATTTAGGCCTAGGTACTTTAGGAATGAATCCAGCTATATGTCTATCAAAATTGGGATGGTAATTGAACTCAGTAGTATGGTAGAGTATTGAAGTGTAGAGAAAATCTGTGAACTTTTAGAAAAGGGAACTTTAAAAAGGAAATTTAACCAGAAATCGTCAAATGGTAAAGAGTACTGGGTTGGGTTTTTTGTTTATCATAACTTAGTGTCAAGCAACATTTTTAATGTCTGATTTTCATCATGAGCTTTATATATTTCTAAGAAATAGTTGTGACACAATTAATTGATTTCCATTCTTGAGAGGAATTATGTCAGGAAAGGTCTCATGATTGAGGAGATTATGTTTTCTGTCAAGGTCAATGATGAGAGGTAAAAGGTCTGAGATTGTACATGTCAAAGTTTATTTCTCTCACTTCATGCACTGCATGTATGGTCGTTTCTGTCTGAGTGTTCTAGTAATGAAGATTACACACTCAGATGTGACCCATGCTGTACAAAAATCTTCTGTGAGCTCATTATATGGCATGTCCTTGAGGTTGGTCATCATATATTATCCACAGAAACATATTTTTTTTCTATCCCCTATTTAAATTCCTATAGCAGTGTTTAACTTTTTTAATAAATATATTTTCTTTTTTCCTAAATATTTTGCTTTTTATTTCTTTTCCTTTTTTTCCCCCACTCAATTTTATATTTTTTTATTTTGAATATTTATTTGATCTTTTCATTTTACTACCAAGCGTGGAGTTGTGAGAAATATCTTTGATTGTGTGCTTTCATATCTGATTTCAACTCCCTTCTGAGACCTTTAAGAAAAGTATTTACAAGTGTGTAGGAATTGATTTGTTATAACCTCATTTGTTGGATTGTATGTTTATGCAATTAAAAAAGAAAGTACCCTGTTACTACACATCCTGCTTATTATTACCAAGAAAGCCAAGTTCTACAAGTTTTGCTAACTTTTTCTTTCTGCTGTCCAATTCATGTATTTGGTTCTGCTGATACTTGCTGCACAGAGCCAGAACACAAGGCAAGGACAAATCATCTGTCATGACACTGGTGTTTAAAGTTGCAGAGCCTGGCCATAGGTCACGCACCAAGGAGCAGGACATGTTCCTCACAGAAGAAGGAGGGACTGGGAGACTGCTTTACTTTCGGAGGACATGTGGGGCTCGCTCGATTCAGTTGCCAATGGTAATTACAAGGACTTATATGTCAAGAGTTTCCGACTTTTAATTTCCTAAAATGAATTTATGTTTATTGTTACATCATTATGTATTATGTCATTCAAAAATAACTTGACAGTGAATTGTTTTATGGAGACCACAGTTTTCATAATATGTCATGGTTCAAATGTTTCTGAAAACGTGGATAAGTCAGTTTAAAAATGAAATCAAGTTAAGGCTTAGTGGCTCAAATTGAAGGCACTTTATTTTGCCAATTGTAGTGATAAAGAGGGCCACATTGAAAAGACATTAATAATGTGTGTGTGTGTCCCTTTCGTTGCAATGAAAAATTCACCTTAATTTTGCAAGGAATGTACCAATTATTGTGTCATTAAAAATTGCTGAATGCTATTCTTCTCTGTATTTGTAATTGATCAGATGAGCACGAAGGGAGTAGACAAAAACATCATATAGATTTTTCGATTGGATTAACATTATTCTGGAGATTAGACAGAATCCAACCTCAAACCTTGCCAACTCCAAAGCCAATAACTCACATGGGGGAAGGCAACAAATTAAACAAGTTTCAAAATTCAAATACCTTGGATAACTTATATCATCAGATGGTAAATGCATAAATGAAATAAGAAAAGGAATAGGCATGGCCAAAAATCCGTACAAAAAAAAATGCAATACTGACAAAATACATGTATGGTCAATACTACTATATGGCGGTGAGTATAAGACAATAAACAAAGAAACTAGAAGCAGTAGAGCTGTGGTTTCAGAAGAATGATAAGGATATCATGGACCGAGAAAAAAGTATAATGAATCAGTGCTGAAAGATACTTATCTTGAGAGATCATTAATCAAAACCATAACACAGAGGCAACTACAATTTTTAGGACACATTTGCAGCCGCAAAGGCTTAGAACATCTAGGCATCGCAGGAAAGATCGAAGGCAAGTGCGGTTACGGCAGTAGAGGAAGACAGAGAATAACTGTCATTGAAAGTCTTAATTCATGGGCAATGCCGTTGGTAGCAACAACAGCCTTATATAAGGTTAGCTGAGGACAGGATTGAGAGAAGGACTATGATCACCGGTCATGTTGGTTCCAGACAAGGTACCTAAAGAAGAAGAAGAATCATATCAAGGAAGAGAGTGATCATAGATCTTTAAATAACCTGAAAAAAAAAGGTGATTTTAGATTGAACAATTTCACATAACCTTCACAAGTAAAGCAATCATTATCACTCATCATAGTCATAGATTTAATTTTGGAGCTCCCTATCAATGGCATTCTGAAATGAGTTTAAACTCTCAGAGCATTTAGTAAGAGAGACTGTTCCACATCCTAACTGTTCTCAAAAGAAACGAGTTGCCTTATTTGATTTTTTACTTCCTATTGTTTGTGTTTGCGATAACTTTATAATATGTCTGAAAATGAATTTCTCCTTGGGGATGAATAAAATTCTATTGAATTGAATTAAATTGAACATGCGTGGAGAGTCAGGTAGCATTCGCTTTGGTCACGAAAAAAGGTGTGCTACCTTATAATGCCACGTCCTGCTGGTACTGTCTGTTCCATTAATCTCAAATCATTGATTTATTGATTTTGTGTGCTTAGATAATGCACACTGCTTCCCTTACATCATTGGATTCCATCTGGCAATAGGAGGCAAGGTTTTTTAAAATTTCTTTTTAAGTTTCCTTAAAAAAAAAAAAAGATTCTCCACTCCTCCTTAGATATGATCACAACTGAACCATTGACGATTTATACATCTAACTGGCTGCTCCACTGTGTATTCCACCAGGAGCATAGTCTGAAGCTCCTAAGTCTATGCCTGGATACTATCAGAAACCCCTCTTTATCCGTTATTTTCATCTTTATTCATGAAAACAAATTTGAATTCATGTTGTGATTTTGGCCTCTGATAAAAAGAACCTACTTAGAGGCTTATGTTGTATTTTTTATTTGTTTTATATATAAATGATTTTTAAATGTCACGCTTTTGCTTCTGAACTTAAATTTCAAGTGAAAGATCTTTGATGGACTCGGTATATTTCTTGCAGGATATAATGATGGAACATGACGACCTCATAAACCACTATGATCTGATGGACTGCCACATTAGCATCTGTAGTCCAGTGGTTCCAACACTCTTCACAGATAACTTTGACTATCAGACAAGAGATGATTTTATCAAAGGCATTCTCATAAATGAAGAGGTATGACACTGGCATTTACATCAATGATTTCCC
Organism: Goniobranchus geometricus; assembly: GCA_028565895.1. Taxonomy (NCBI): domain Eukaryota; kingdom Metazoa; phylum Mollusca; class Gastropoda; order Nudibranchia; family Chromodorididae; genus Goniobranchus; species Goniobranchus geometricus. The sequence goes on along the minus strand of JAOWAY010461662.1, from coordinate 5,742 downwards.
TTTACAAGGCCTTAACTTATATAATATTCATTGTCAATGTCGAACATTCTTCAGCACTTTATTCTTTTATCTCCTCTTATTCCTGTTTTCCTCTTAAAATGCATATAAACGATTCATATGTAAGGGGTGGCATTAGAGACAGGTGACAGTTTTGTTGAAGTTATGCTCACTTATGCTTTTCTTGCATCATCCTCTGCATGAGGCAGAGAGTAGTTGCCACCACAATCTCCTAACCACTGCTAGCTTTGGAAGATCATCCAGGCTCAATCCTTGTGAGGAGGCCTCGTTTATAACTGTTCTTTTGTATGTATGACTCTGCTGTCCCCTCCCTCTCTTTCCAGCTGATTTCCAGTGCCATGCTTATGATAGTCTTGATTTGTCCATGCAAAGAGCATGGCCTTATTACCCCCATCTTTTCTTGCTTACTTTTGTTACTATATCTTCTTATGAAACTAAGTAAAGGTAAAATGAATATTTTTTTGTTGTTGGTATTCTGAAAGTGCAAGAGCACCGAGCCCCTTTCAACCTAACTCAAGAACGGAGCTTCGGTTATATCAGGGCCCATCCCGCTTCTTATCAGCACATAGAAAGATGCGGCCTCATCACGACCGGATCATCGTATGATGATAAAATGAAACTTATTTTCAATACTGTCTTCTTACACAGGTTGAACCAAATGGGGCCTATGCTGCAAAATGATTTACTCACTTTTTTTTCACTGATCTTGTCTTGTCTTTTAAATGCTTTTTAGTACAGTGGAACTTGGATACAACGGAGGTGATGGATCATCGTTAATTTCCCATTGTAGGCGAGGCCCATTGCAGAGGTGCATCTATTTTCCACAGGACATATTTTTTTAAAAAGACATTACTGAGTTCATGTCATTTTGTACTTTTCCAGGCCTTTATGTTTATGAATCTGTGTTGTGTTTTTTGTTTGTGTTTGTTTACTCTTGGTTTTTAGCGGTTTTGGTTTAAATAATCCCAATTTGACTACTGATAAACATTAGTTTGAGAGATGATTGACTAAACTACTTTTCAAAGACACAACCTGCTTTGGGCTTGCTTCCTAGCAGATTCAGACGACACAAATGAGTCATGCTGTTTATAACGTAATCCTTAAGCTCAACCCCTTTTGACTAATTACCACAGATCTTATCATCTAGGCCGTAATAGATGTGCTGCTGCTAAAAGGTCAAATCACAAGTAACAGATTGTAGGGGTTTTGCTATTGAAATGGCAATGTGGGCCCACTACTTCTTGCACTCACACAGAGAACACCAGGAAGTGACAAGTACTGTCGTTCTAGTCTCTGGGCCTAAGCTATGAGATTGGCTCATATAAAATACACGATATATTGGGTTTTTGTGATAAAACGATGCATATGCCAAGCATTTCCTCAAAAAGGGTGATCTTGATCTGGGCATTGTAACATATAATTTATAATGTGTATGATTCTTCTCTAGATCTATTCAAACCGGGCATGACTTGAACACAAGAGCATACTTAAGATTGTGGTGAACGTACTTGGGATATAGGAATGTATTGCCACCACAAAGGAAATACCATGGCAGTATGTGTGTAGTTGGCCTTCAATTGTTTCTTGATCAATGCTTGCCCACTGTCATAAAGGAAAACTTGTATAAAAAGTAGGAAAGATGGAGAAAAGAAAATACAAAATGATGTATATGAAGATAGTGCTTAGATATGCCTCTAGTTTGAAATTACGCACATCCTTCCCTCCCCGCACTGCCTACCTTAAGGAAGGAAATGAAAGTCTGTCTTCCTTTGAATTTTTTACTGAATTTGGGGAAATAGAATTCCATTGCTTTGTTGGCTGGTACTTCTTCAAATGGGCAACAGGCTGTCAATGGTTGGCTCTAAGCTCAGCTCAGAGAATGGTCTTAATTTCTATGGATTCATTTCATGGAAACTTCATATACAGAGAATATTCTTTTGCAAAACAAAAGTTTGTCTCCTCTTTGAATCTGAAACCAATACTTCCATACTTTTTGTATTGTCAATCAGATTATGGGCTACAAAATACATTTGAACACAATCCGACACAAATATGCAGCAAGGGTCTCAAACATGCAGACATACGATGCTATCAGGTAGGTTTGCTTTGCTAGCAAGTGTATAAAACTTTATGCATACAAAATATGATTAAAATTTTTGTAGTAAAGATTGTGCTCACTTAGAAAAAAAATTTTTTTTCAGTATTTTAAAAAGTCTATTCTCATTCTCAATTCATTACAAAAGAAGCTTTATAGGGCTTGAAATACATATAAAATGTATAGATTGTCTAAGATGAAACATTAAATGATTAGTAAACTTCCTCTATAAGGACACATCACTTTAATTAACTATTCTATTGATTCACTGTAATAAAATGATAAATTATCTGTTAATAAAAGATGAAAGATCAAATTGGACAAAAGCATAATGTGGTCATCAAGTATAGATTGAACTTCACACAAGCTTTTCGTGTTGAATTTGCTTGGGTTTTTTTTTGACACATAAACCTCATAAAACCTTTCTACTGAGATAAACTTGTTCCAGTAAGGAATCTTTTCCTGATCTTTTTTGTCAAATAGGGTATATTATAAATGAACAAACAAGAAACAAAAGACAACCTGAAGACAAACTTATCTTTCTCTTTAAGTCATCTTCATGAAATTGATTTTCATTCCCGATGATGTCATTTTGATTTTAAGTTTTCCCTTTGCTTTGTTTTTCTTACGAACAGCAAAGATGTCATCAACCGATGGACGTTCCCTTATGTGCCAGACTTGTTTGGCTCCACTCAAACAGAGCGTATTATGTATGGTAGCCACAATGTATATTGTAGTGATGGTGTCATTTTGTCAAGGTATTTAAAGAATGTTGATTGCATCCTTGCCTTGTACGTCATAATATGTTGATAGAGTTATTGAAACTTGGAACAGATTTATGCCTGGAGTACATTCATAATTCTTATCCGTTGCCTACATATGATTTTGTTCTTATGAGACACATCATTTTTCATTTAATGACAATAGAATTATGGTCAAACAGTTAAATTTGCTAATTATATGGAAATATGTACTTTTTAAAATGTCATCAACAGGGGCTGTGAACTTGTGAAAGATGTTGTGGTAGGAAAAGGCACATCGATAGGAAGTGGAACCAGGGTCTCATCTTGTATGATTGGCCGCAATTGTAAAATAGGTGAAACTTTATGCACCATTTATTCCTTCCCCTATGTTGCTTTTGGTTAGTGTGTTTTTTTTTATCTTAACTTGAAGCAATTTCATGGTCTTGGTCATTATTGATTTTTATATCTCTCTATAATGTCACGAGTTATACTTCTAGGCTTGGCAGGGAAGCAGTGTGGTATTGTGGACTCAGCACTGATTCACCAATCCAAAGGTATATGATTGGTGTCAAGGCTGAGTTGGCTTGGATATAAAACCATGCTTTATTGCTCTATGGGATTTGAATAACTCCCCCATCAGAGTCTGGCAAAGAACTTGGTGGTGCTTGTTTAACTTCCTTAAATCTCTTCAGGCCATAAGGCACATAAGGCCTGAATACATCTCCTCCAATTTTGCCTGTCTTTTGCCACCTTTTTCTAGCTCTTCATTCTCAATGTTGGCCATCTTACCTTGGCTCTCTTTTCCTCCATCATCCTGCAGCTTGTTGTTTTGTGGGCATTCTTTCTTTCTTCTCCCCAGGGATCCATTCTAGGGCTGCAGCAATCATCTGTTCTTTCCTTCTTTTTTTCCCCTCTCTTCACATGTCCCAGCCAGAGCCATTTTTGTCCCCACTTCAGCTATCTCCAGCATCAGTTCATTTCCTCTTCCATCTTGCTCTCCTATTCCAATTATTTATCTTAGGTGTTTATTTTGGAAAGTGTCAAGTTATTTTTCTTCTCTTTTTCATAATTTCCATATTTCAACTTGGAGGTCCCATGTGCAAATTGGGTTTGTAAAAGGGCTTTGTAAAAGAAGCCTTGGCAGTTTGAAAAAATACAAGGAGTAGGTTGAAAAGCTGCTGTCCAGACAAAGATTTAACCCTATTATTCCTATTTTCTTTTAGCTCCTCTTTTTCAACTTTGTGATTCCGTAAGGAGTAGTGGTGTAGGAATTTCATAATAAAAAACCTGTGGCAAAAACATGAGGCAGAGTCCGCAAAATTGGTGAACTGCTGTAACAATACTTATCAGGATAAGCAGAAAGAAGTTATTTAGAGGCGCTGGTGTGAAATGGGCTGAGAGGGAGGATCTAGTTTGTTCACCATTTGAAGTCTTAAACTACACTATGATAAAACCTAGATTTTCTTATAAAATAAGATTCCTTATCTCATTCTTTTTCATTTGTCAAGATTTTTTTAAGCATCATCATTTTCCTTTTATTATATTTTTACCTTCTTTTACTTCCCAGGACAAGATGTAAATCTAAAAAACTGCTTTCTTTGGGACAATGTTTGCATTGAGGATGGCTGCCAACTAGACACAGCTCTCATGTGCTCTGGAGTTACTGTTTTAAAAAACGTGGTAGTTCAGAAAGGTGTCATTTTGGCTTGGGATGTAAGTTACTTTGCCGGATATTTGTTTTGATACTTGCATTGTTGAGTCATATTGTTGAAAAACAAATCCTTATGGCTATTTCAACTCTAAAAAGAGAGAGAAATAATATTGAGCTGAAAAGTCTGATGAATTGAGAACTTTATGTACATTTTGTACTTGTGTGTCTGTTTCTATGACTGTGCTTGGAGTTGGATACACATTTTTAAAAAAAAGATGAAAGGTATCTTAGACAACATGCAATAAAAGTTAGTTTGAAGATATTTAGTTGCAATCTAATTTAATTTGCTGCAGTCGGAGAATTGGAAAAGCAGCATGTGCCTTCAGGAGTTTTGTAAAGGTCTGGAACTCTGAATTCATTTCAATGAAAACTAAACTTAAGTTTTTCCGTTCAAATGTGTTGTCTTAAATATGCAAGAACTAGAAAATGAACAAGCTAGGAGAAAAAAGATTCATGCCTTTGTAAACAAACGACTGGGGAAAATCCTTCATATCAAATGGCATGACTTCAAAACATCAACAGACATAAGAGCGATGACAAACCAAACTCTGATATCAGATGTAATCAGGAAAAGAAGATGGCAGTGCATTGGCCACATTTTGAAAAGTGAAATCAACAGTATAACAAAACACGCCTTGAGTTGGGAAAGAAAAAGAAAGGAAGACCCAAAGAGATCCTGCGAACATTTTTGAGAGTTACCTGATTCACGAGTGGACTGATTGAAGCGGCCCAGAACAGAACAGAGTGGAGCCAATTAGTGCAAATTTATGTGACATCTGATGGCGTAGGAAGGGTTTATGATGTGAGTCAAAGAAATTTCTTTCATAAGTAGGAACGAACCGGCCCTGTGTTTCTGTCTGCTCTTGACTAAACATTCTGGAAGGGATAAATATATGTCTTTCTCACCTTTCTTGATTTCTTATATTAGGTTGTAGTGGGACCTGATGTGACCATTCCCAGGGGCATACAACTCATGTGTGAGCCGCAGACTGATGATTTTGGTGACTCTGACGCTTCTTTTGGCGACGAGGAGTCAAATTCTCCCACAAGTGGTGAAAAGGCGGAGGAGAATCAAACTACAGGTCAGTTTGAGTTTTATCCTTAACTCACTGACTGCCAAAACCGACACATGTGCGGGTAGCCGTTCCAACTGAAAACTGCCAAGCCCGCACCCC
>JAOWAY010461661.1:0-19678 GCA_028565895.1 Goniobranchus geometricus | reverse complement strand
AGAGAGAGAGAGAGAGAGAGAGAGAGAGACAGACAGACAGACAGACAGACAGACAGACAGACAGAAACAGAGAGAGACAGACAGACAGACAGACAGACAGACAGAGTGACAGAGAGAGACAGAGAGACACAGAGAGAGAGAATGAATTGAAGAGGAGGGTTGATTGAGCAGTTCTCATAAATAAATAAATATACTTCTCATGGACTGACATAAATGTATTCACAAAGGGGACGGGGTGACGACACCAGAGGAGAGTCAGGTTAAGCCAAGATCAGTGCTATAATGTCTAAATGCTTTGGTTCTCCAACTCTATCACTGTGGTACAATGTCAAGTAATTCTCATAACTTTATCTCAGGGAGTTCAGTGGAACTAAATTCATTTATCTGAATATCTAGGAAATGGTAAACAAAAGAAAGTCTCATGGTGACTGTCCAACGACAGTGCAAACACAACTAGACTGCCAAATTTCCATTACATCACAAATCATGGGCTAGACAATGTTAAGCCTCACACAAGTAACAGCCTCCACTTAATAATCACCATCTAAGCAGACATGAACAGTACAATTTGTGTATATTATGATAATTAGCAGCAAATGACAGATGAAAGCTCAAAAAAGCAGTAATCTAACTATGATCCATTCAGTTATTCTTGCACTCAATAAGTTAATACTTAAAGAAATTTTGTAAGACTTAAAATTTAGAAAAATAGAGAGCATCCTTAGTAATCTTACTAATATTACCAACTGAAGGATTTGTAGTCTTTCCATACCTGAGCTAAGCCAGGTTTACTCCTACCCTCTAAAAAAATAAAAGAACATGGGGTGGGGTGAGGTGAAGAAAAAAATAAAAGAGTTCTCAACAGTTATTCTTGTATTCTGTAATTATCATGTCATTTCTTTAAATAAGGAAAAATATCTTCAAAAGCTGTTGCTTGTTGTTTTTTTTTTATTTCCAAAAGAAAGATAATGCATCTAAAAATATGTCAGTATGTCATAAACAAAAGTCAAATATTGTGTCCTGTGATGCCATGAAGCATCCTAGGTCTCCACATCTTGCTTAGTAAGTTACCTCACATTCATGGAAGATATATCAAGTCTATCAATGCAGCCCAATGCAAATTAGGAGAAAGACTTCAAATTCCAGCTGAGGGCTGAAACAATGATCAAACCTTCAACAGTGTCACTTATCAGAGGTCTCACTTCACACTATCATAGATTTCGTGAGCCCACCCTCATAACTCAATTCCAACATTATTCTTGCCATCATCAGCAGTCTTTTATAACTATAACAATTAAAGAGTGCAGTTCCCTTTCCTATGTCTATATAAAATGAAAGCTATGCTTTTTATCATTTATAAGTAAATAATGCATTCTGGGAAAGGCAAAATCAGATGCTTGGTTCAACTTTGAGCATGTTCTTTTCACAACAAAATGTCCAAGATATCACAATGATTAAAACACTATTTTTTTTAAAAGTGTGAGATTCGTTTTTATGATGGATGTAGCTAAGTATGAATAATTCAAGTTCCTATGCCTCTTGTCACTTATGACAGACAATAGGATACTTGACCATCTTTCAACATAGGGCTTTCTCTTTCTTTGAAAGAAAACTATTTTGTTTTATTTTTTCACAAACAATTCAAGTTTATTACTTGATCACCCTTTCAAGATATATAAAGCAAAATGATATCACATTTAGGTCAGATAAACAGCAATATATAGTGCATAAAATCCTTATGATCATATGATAATATAAGACATCAACAAAGCTTTCATATTTATTACTTCATTACAGCTATGTAAAACAAGGATGTAGTGAACTTTGAGACAAAAATCAAATTTACAAAATTCAGTAAAATTGAACTTCAATGTTTCCAAAGAAAAACAAAATTACAAATTCCTGGTGCCAGAAAACATTTTTTGTCAACACATTTCCCATTTTATTATCAAAAATTTTCACAATTTCCTTATGTTTTGTCGTGTTCTTATCACTGTTGGAAATGTCCCTGGCTATATGTTTACTAATTTACATCCAAATGGCATATTTTCAAACTTACCTTTTCATTTTCTTGTATTGGCATATGCAGGTCATTTTCCTGGATAAGTTCATTTCACTTTGCACAGGTAAATGTAATTTAAGGTGATAAAAAATGACTATGTGTCAAATTGCTAGTACAAACCCTACTTAAGGATGTTCTAACATATCTCCCCAATCCACTGAGACACAGATATAGGGTGATTTTGATGAAAACAGAGAAAATTTGAGGCCCTAGTGCTTATACAGTAAATGATAAAGCATAATAGTCCCTTATCTTAGGATTTCAATTATTGATGGGAACTGGGGGAGATTCTTGTAAACTTTAAGAAGAGGAGTCTAGCATACCAAACTGCAAATAAAAATATCTCACAATGAAGATCAAATGACAAAATGATAGACCTAACAAAGGTTTGATGAAAAGGAAAAGGCTACAAGAGAGCAATTTCTGGTCAAATAATAGTTCCTTAAAAAACAGCAAGTTTACAGAATAGCTTGGGAAGGGTAGTTTTGGTATGAAAATAGAGAGACTCCCAGAGAAAAAAAATGAGGCCTCATAGATTTGTCTACAGTAGGTCATTCTGGGCGCTAAGAAAGTGCTGTATTGCAATATAATCTGCCGCGAGATTAACTAGATACATTTTCCTGGCCATGGATATGAGGGACCACACATTCCATCTTTATATTTTCAAGGATCTTACATGGCCATAGTTTTTGTATTCTATTCATTTAAAACTGATGGTCACAATGGGAATCATTTTGAAATCTGAGGTTATATGTTTTTTTGTCACATTTTCCATCTCCATGTGTTGATCAATGATTAGAGTAGATCTCAGTATGCTGAATAATATTTAAAAATTCACCAAAATTTTCAAAAAAATCTTACTTTTAAGAGTTATATATCTATAACTTGACATAATGCTAATTTCAGATAATCACCCATGCTGTATATGTGGAAAGCATAGCCACCAAATGAATCTTAACAGTAAATTCATTTTGACTTAATTAATGAAAAATAAGCGGTCAGCTCCCCACAAAAGATTATGGAGTATAATTTACTACATTCACTGTACTGGAACACCAAGTCAAAAGATATATTGTCAGGTCTTTGTTTTAATGTTACTATCATTCAATATTCTATTTTTGTTTTTCAAGACTTTTTACTCATAAGACAGATTCATGACCTATGAATCACTGAGAGGCTTGGGACAAAAAGCACAACTGAGAAAAAAAAAACAACAAAAAACTAAGACACAGGAGCACCAATAACCTATTTCCAATCTGGTAGTAAGCCTGTGATGAAGTTAGTTTTAAAAAAAAATGATTTACAATAATTAATGAGTTTATAATGAGCCTTCCAATAATCGGTAATATATTTTACAAAATTCACATTCTCAACTTATATTTACTTTTAAGAAAACTCTAAAGTACAAAGAGTATTCACCACAAACTATATATGAGAAGAAGGAAGAAGAGACTGAAAGGACTCTTCTTATCCTTTCAAACTCTTTAAAAACAGAAATCCGTAAATTGAGAAATGCTTGTTGAGGACTCTTAGTTTTCTATTTCAACAAACTTTTGATTGAAAATGACCTAGTAAGTCAAAAGTGTGCAGTTATAATGGCATTAATGAAATGAATGAGAAAAATGACAGGAAATCTCTAAATTCATACATACCCATACACTCTTTAACATCAGGTCACTTATGAAGCCAGCTTTTCAATGTAAAATGTATCTATTCCATAATAAAAACAAGGAAGTTTGGAACATATAACAATGATGTTTAATCAAAGACTATCATTATGTACAAAGCAAGTAAAGACAGGCAATTGCATACAACTTACACAAGTAAAATATTTTATAAGCAGAAGGAAAAGTATATAATTTAAGTATGGGTATATGCTAAATCACAAATGAATATATTAAAGAGTTACTTTCATAGTGCAAAGGAGAGAACATTCTCAAGACATTGCAAGCTCACAGTATTTAAGTCTATAGGACTAGAATTGAACGTCGTTTTACTCTTATCATTGTGCTCATCACATTAATAGCTTTTCCACCACAGACATTTCAATGCTTTCAATGGTTGTATTAAAAAGTTCTAGCACCATAATTTAAATTAATAAACAAAAAAACAAAACAAAACCAAAAAAACAAAAAAAACATACATACATACAGTACAATATATCAAGCAAACCATTGATACAAGTAAATTAATTGGTGGAAATTGTCTTGCAGGGAAAAGTGTATGTGTACAGATAAAGCAAGATCCACTGCATAATTTCAAAATCTATTATCAGTTACACAGCCTGAATGTTTTTGAAAACTGATATGACTCTTTCAAGAGGCAGAATTCATTAACACATGTGCTGTAGTTAATATGACTGAAAATGACAATAAAAAAAAAAAGGGTGTGAAAGCCTCAACTTTCAAGGTAATAAGAACAAGTCTGCTCTTGAACATTACTCTCAGATAAGTAAAAGGCAAAGTAAATGAGAGAAGGCGACAGTATGGATCTACCTACATTCATTAATATTGGCCACCACCAACGTCTAAATGTCTGGTGGCCAGAAGTCATCTCAAATGATCTAGATCAACATCAAAAAACGAATTAGGATGGAGCAGTCACATTTTCGCAAGTCTACTTTGAACATCACCAGGCAGGCTCTTGACTAGAATCCACACAGGAAGTGGAAAATGGGTCAAGTAAAATAGACTTGGTGCAGGAGCGCTGACATAGAGGTCAAGGATGTCGGCAGGTCTTGCGCCAATTGAAATGGATCACCCAAAACTGTGTCTGATGGCGAGAAATAGTTGCAGCTCTATGTTCTCCAAGGAATCAAGAGGTATAAGACGAGTCAAGGTCTGAAGGGAGGACAACAACTTTTTTTGTTATTATGAAAAAAGAACAGATTGGGAATAGGTCTAAGTTTCAAGTAGCACACTGCTAGTGTTATGACAACTTATGATAACATTTCAACTTGTTAGTTTGAGGCAGCACAATGCAGACTGGTATATCTGCACATTTTTGTTCACTTATTGTTGAAGTAAGACCTGCTGTTAATCCTATATCATTTTTTGTGACAACAATAAAGGTGCAAAGTTGTTCAAGTTTCTTGATGTGAAAAATTTAACAAAGTTAAATTTGGTTAACGAGTATGACAATTAGTGAGGAAATCACTGTGTCTAACAGGGGAATATTTAAATAAGTTACAAGGACAAAGGAGGACCTTTGACGGGACGTTGAGATGCATTTAGGGATTCTGTGTTTTCCCTGAATACATGGTCAGCGTATAAATTCAATACATATGCATGTACTATTCTTAACATACACCATTTCCCCACAATAAAATCTGAACACAAGACTTTAGAACATAATTCATGCTTTCTCCACCATGTTTTAGCTAACAGCAATTTTTATTCCTTTCAAATTCTCAGAAATTTACAGCCTCTGAATGCTTTGGCCTTTCATATTCCTTATGGCCGGGGTTCTTTTTACTTGGGGATGTCCTGAAACAAGGCAGTGTAAAACTCAGCTGGAGACATGGTACATTTGTACTTGCTGACCATTTCTTGAATCTTCAGCTTTCTTCTCACATGGGGAGGTTGGTATCTGAAGGAAAGTAGGTAAACATAACATTACTTTTCAAGCCTTATATTGATCGTACAAGGATATGGAAATGTCAAGAGCAGAGATGTGAAAAGGGGGGTGGGGGAGCAATGTTTATTTCTGATTACAGAGGGAGCAGGTTATGGCTGTATAAAGAACAAAGCTTCTTGGTAAAAACATGTTTATAAGTTAAATCAGGATTGCTTAAAGAATACGGAGTTAGCATGCTTATTGCTAGCCTTTACAATGCAAGGCATAAGTTCTCAGTGACCTCTAAATGACCTGCATGGGGTGTTTGGAAAAAAATATAAAGTTTGTGAGTATGTACAGTGTTATATCTCTCATGCAAGTATTTATTTAGATGAAATGTTACAGGTTGCAAGATTTATTAACTCTATCAATATAAACTTTACCATTCTAGTAAGATCTATACCTCTTTGCTTAATTAAATTTTGACCTACCTTCTCATATCGGCCCCCAAGTTCGATACTATGGATTATTATGATTATAATTATCTTTATTATTGTCTTGGGATTTCACTATTATAAGTTTTAATCCTTCCTGCAAAGAATACCGCATGGTTGTAAAATCCGAAATGTCCTTATGGAGATGATTCTAATTGCCCTTGGGAATGATGGGGAAAGAATGATTGTAACAGGAATACCATTGATGAAGAGAAAATGACACTTTGTGAGTATGCAGGCTAACATATCTTCTATATGCATATTGTTTTAGATTGGCAATACGTCGTTACAAATTAGAGAAAATGACCATTTTATAACTCCATTCTATGATAAATCAGCGTAATGAGTATCAAAAACGTCGCCCGGATTTGACCGTTTATATTTCTTCCCCATATTTCAAGTTTCTGTATAGTTTTTTGATATCGTAAATATGACTTTTTCTCCGTCTGATACTATTTCTTGATTTATTATAAGATCTGTAATCTGTTCTAGGGGACAATATGTATTGACCATATCAAATAAGAAAAAAAAGTGCTTGCTCGCTCAGTTTGAACGCCTCCAGCGCAGGTGGAGCCAACCTTCGCTAGACTAATGACTCATCGATAACACCGCCGCTCCTCAAGGAAACTAAAGTATTACTCCTGTGACGCAGTGAGACGTAAAATGAGGATATCTAAAAAAATCTTATCTTATTATGGCAGGCAAAAAAAGGCTTTAAATAAGCTGAAAACAAACCAAGACAGGAAGTGTACGATCTTAACACTACAAATTATCAAAAGACTCACGATTCAGATTCCAGTCGTCTCCTCCTACAAATATTGATGGCTGTTTGTCTTACCATGGCACCCAAAGTTCTACGACTAACCACCATTCCATCAACCAGTGGGATTGCCATTGACATCCTGCAAGTAAAATTTGTAAAGAAGATGTTTAAGGTTTATGAAAAGCTCTCTTGCAAGAACATTCAAGAATTGGGCATTTGTTTGCAAGGCTCGTGATCTACACCAGAATTATGAGTGTATATCTATCGATAGAAAATTCTACTCCTGAATTTTAGGTGTCAGTTTGCTAGGAGAGCTATGCACCTGAGCTGTAATGTATGCTTTTGGAGATGATTTATACAAATGATGTTTGTATGCTCATTACCTGAAAGACAAGAAAATAATGCATCCAGTTTGCAAGTGAAGTTGATTTGAAAGAATTAAGAACCCAAGTAAAAATGTAGATGACGACAAAAGGAAAGAAAAATGGTCCTTAGATCCCTTTTTACTCTTCAAAAGCAACATGGCCCCAACTGGGTTTCTATTGCCTGCTTCAAGGTCACCTTCAATAAATCAAGAAGCATAATGCTCTCAGCCCATCACAGCAATTATTTCAATTTTGATTTTGTTTTTTGTTTTTTTAATTAAGCCACAGCAATCTCCTTGCATATACATTTGCTTTCAATTAAGTAGGCATGATTTTAGGGATGACTTAAACATGTTAACATATCTTTCCTTGCTGACCTTAAGTGGTAGGCGATTCCAAAAACTGTTTTGAGTGAGGAAAGAGATATACATTTGTAGATGTTAGAATTTGTTGAGGTGGGGACAAATTTTGCTAGGTTGAGTGTCTCCTGATCTTGCCAAAATTATAGACACATTTTTTATCACCTCTAATAGAGCATTCAGTTACTTAAAAGAAGAGCAAAATGCATGCAGTGACAAGTCCAATGCAAGCTACCTCAAAGTAGTTCCAGCAGACAGCCTTTTTTATGGTGACTCGCCATATTTTGATGGTAGCTGCATGATATGCTTGGTCCCATGGTGAATTTTGGTTCATGATGGATGTAAAGTTTTGCTGCTGAATATACCATTTAATTCTGGGTTTATGTTTTTGGTTTTGTTTTAAAAGACTCTTACTGGTCAAGTAGGAGCACAGTTGGCTGAATGGTAAAGGCATTGGTCTTGGGATTGTGTAGTCCTGCCAGTGACGACTTTTGTTTGTTTCCCTTAAACAAGAAAATTGACCCTAATTGCGTCACTCGACTCATGTGTTAAATGTGTGCCTAGCAATACTCTGGTATTGTTTTACTGAATGTGTTACACTTAAATGTATACTCCCCATGGGATGTGCCTTCTAGGGGATAAAGCATTGTAAAGCCCTTAGAGATTGTTCATAGAATGATGGAAGCGCTATATAAATGCAAATCTTTATCTTTTATCTTTTAGTATTGTGCTCACTTTTCAAAGCAAGGAGGAAGCTGCTGATGCAGTGGTCTCACGTTCAATTCCCACTGGAGCATGATTCTTTTTTTTTTTTTCATTCTTTCCATTGTATGCTCTTGTATTTGGCTCCATTTGGGTTTCGACAAAATTTCTATTTTCAGTCATTTGTGTTTTTGTTATCCACTGAACAAGTCTAATGACTTCATTATAAGAGGTTACTGTATCTCATGGTCTATTCATGATGGAAAATTACACCCAAAACCAGAGATGCCAACCTTGAATTTTGAGTTTTCTTATTTTCAGCTGTAAAAATTCTTATTCTACAGCAAAAATTCTTACTCCACTGATGTTACGTCATTCAATGCAAATTATCTTCCGAAGAGCATACTTAACTTATTAAAGTGAGACTTTCCTTTTCACTGAACTTAAAAACCTGATGAAATTGTAACTAAACTCCAGAGAGTGAGGCTTCATTGAGTAATTTATGTTTGAAATAAATATAAAATTAAGAAAAAACTAACAACTTAGATCTACCTGTTTACAATGCAGCTATTCTGCTATTTACAGGATGGATTGTAGATTTACATAGTCTTTGAGAGCCCTGACACAGGACCCTCGGGGATGTTTTAATTCCTCAGGAGTGGTACCATGGATAGCCCTGCTTTGAATACTTGATCCTTTGATTTCTCCTCTTTCGATTTAGGCTCAATTTAACTTCTGGAGTGGAGGCTTTGAATTGATTTAGTGTGGGTTGCCAAGCTGTTTATATTTTAAGCCATTGATATGACATTTTATATCATACTCGCCTGTTGCTGCCACAGAAAAGTCCTTGTTGTACGATGCAGCCTGCATCTCGTGTAACAATTGCCCTGAACACTTTGCAGTATACGTATGAATGGCAGATCCGAACTTCTGCCAGGTCTCCATTTTTTCAAACCACATAGAAATCTAGATCTAGATCTCAATTGAGAATCCCTTTTCCGTTTTTTAAACTCCAAACTATCGGTCGTGGGAGAAAGCGAAAAAGCCCAGATCCAGATCAAGATTCTAGATTATCTAGATCTAGATGATTTGAGCACGACTCTATAAACTGAAAGCACGGAGAGATGTTTGAACGATGCGTGCAGGGCAGTGATATGGTCCTGAAACTCGGAATTGAGACGGGGCTGGACAATACGGGATAGTGGTGAAAGCGCGTATCGATACTAAATTAATACATTATGAGAACTCAACTCTCTGTGAGATCTATATATAGAGAGAGAGAAAGAAAAGAAGTTGACAACATACTGGTATCGTATTTCAGGTGTAGGCCTAGTCTTGCGATTCTCGGCAGTGTCTGTGCAGATTCAATAGACATCGGTATCGAAAGCCACGTAGTATTACCGTAACGCATATTATCGATTGTTTTGTGTATTGAATCCAAATTGTGCGTATCTGCATACTGATAGCTAAATTGCATACAAAATGCGTATTTTGCGTACTGGTTGGCATCTCTGCAAAACCCACATTCATTAATATTTAACATTAAGGTACCAACTTTGCACTGAATGCATATACAATATGAGAATAGAGATTAAAGCACAAGCTTTAGAAAAATTATGATCAGTTGCTATGGAAATGGCCGTTTTGAAAATAAACATTTGTAGAGTTTCAAAATCTTCAAATCTAATGATGATTTTCACAATTTTTGACTGAATATACTTAGTTTAGACATAGATAAGGATACTAGACTATTTTTACAAAAATTTGAAAATCAACCTGTGAAAATGTCACCCAAAAGTGCATTTTCATCTACAAAAATGCGTATAACAATTGCTAAACTATGCTTACATAGAAAAAATAAATAGCCTTGTACTCCAATTTATTCCTTGTGAATTGTTTTTGAGATTTTGAGACTGGCGTGGTGCAAGACATTGTAAAAATGGCTATTTGAGAAAAACTCAAAAACCAATTTGCTTCATATTATAAACAGAGAGCAGAATTCTGACTTTGAAAGACATATTGTAGGAATCTGATATGAGAATATATGTTAGTTAAAGATTAGGTACCAAAGAATAATTTTCAGCAAAACATGCCTTTTGACAATTTTGTCCCAAATCACAAAAATGTGTGTCTGCTTGTCCTCTTAAACGACTTAGGAATATGGGAAATATTGAAATTCACATATAGAGGGGAGTTACACAAAAGGAAGTAAAGAAAAATAGTCTTACTTTGTTTGGGTCTTTTCATATTCCATCATATGAATTCTAAAGAGGCCATTTTTCAATGCATGGATGAAGATCACATAGACATCTTTTTCTGGGGTCCTTTGGCCTTGTGAAGAACTAGTAGGAGGGGGAGGGTCTTGTCCAGTGCCTGTCACTACCAGTAAATCAGCTGAGAAAATGAATTTGAATAAATTAAGATATATGACACACAGACTTTACCAATTAGAATTCCAACTATATCTCAATTGCTTCATTTTTTCATAAATCAACACCAAAATATGACATGAACCAAATAAAGTTTACTTACACTACTCAACTATTCTGACATTTTAAAAAAATCAATAAAGAACTCATGACATATGACATTCACAATAAACAGTTAGGAATGTCTTGTTACAGAGAAAGATGATAAATTGGTAAAAAAGAATCAACATCATAGAAAATGGTATTGAAAGATAACATAAATGAGAAACAGACATGCAATTCAATTTAAATAATAATCTAGGTCAAATCTAAACTTTCTTTTAGCTTTTTAATTGTGCAGTTTTGAGTAGATAATATATCTCATTACATAATGTACTCATAAGATGTAGTATCAAAATCTTCCATGCCTGATTAAGTGAAACCCAAGCTTAAAGCCACCTTTTTAACTTCACATTCCTTTTCTTCAAATAGGTTCCATGGGCGTTAAAAGTGGCACTGTGAGTTTCTATGTCATAGGTCAAATGGCTATTGGGAGGCCTTTTCCACATGGCTCATCAGCACCAATCTTTCATACTGCTCACCCCATCTTTTTTAAATTATGTGAACTTTGACATTGAGAGAAATTTTAATCATTGAGGACATAACAATGCCATGAGACTTCAGCGCTGTGAGTCATGCGTTGAGCACCAATCATCTTGCTTTTGCTCTAAAGAGTAACCAGTTTTGATGCATTTAAGCACACTTGTCAACACCAAGATGTCAACATATCAAAGCCCAGGCATTGCTGTGTTAATGTCGCAAGTAATGTCACTGCAGATGTCTTACGTCCTCTCTTTTGCACAAAGGGTGACTGTCCACTTCCTCTTCTCTCAATCCAATTACAAGCGGTTTCAGAATTCTAAATGATGAAAATTCATCTTGAAGGTCAAAGAATTGATACCAACGATCAAAGATAGCTATTACCTGACAGATGTACGGAAAAGGATTCCAGTAACACTTGGAGCAATGGCTGGCAGCAGTACATAACCACTCAAATTTGAAGGAAGTGAGTGTGAGATTTACATCTAGTATTTAATCTGGCATCAATTGACACCTTATATAAATGTTGAAGAAAAAATGATCAAGGTAAGAATACAATGCTTCAAAAAACAAAAACAAAAAACACAAAAAAAAACAAAACAAAAAAAATTCTCAAAATTAGGCCACACACCAACAGGAAAGTTGTAATAATCCTCAAAGCTCTCCAACCACACCACCAGCACTTTGGTATCTGGACCTGTCATCAGGGCTGGCTGTCTACCAGGCCTGCGATACTTGATGCTTGAGCTGGCAGATGAGCTTTCAGATGACCAACTGATTGGCTCCTTTTCTGTTTGTTTGGCTCTCTCAGCTTCTATAAGCAGAGTTGATGGTTTTGATGCACCAGCTGGGGCAACTTGAGGATCTGGTGAGCTGGACAATGGACCACCATGATAAGTCACTGGAGATTTGTCTGAAAATCAGATTCAAGAAGTAAAACAGTAATGATAATAATACTGATAATTACAATAATAAGATGGAGGGGAGGAGGAGGGGAAGTGCACTGAAAGGTGTGTGTCAATGGGCAAGTCAGACTAGCTTGATTTAACATGCGACTCAGGCAATCAAATGACCTTTAGACTGAAATTCTTTCCCTCCTCTTCTTCTTTTCTTCTTCCTCTCCTCCTCCTCCTTCTTGTTCTTCTTTTTCTTCTTCTTCTTCTTCTTGTTCTTCTTTTTCTTCTCCTTCTCCTTCTTCTTCTTCCTGATGAAAATAACTATATACCTGGATCTAAATGGCTGGCAGTTCTCATTTTGAGAGTGTCTGGGGAAGGAACAACCATTGCCATCTCAGACAAGACATCTGCCCAGTACAAGACCTGCTGGTGTCCATCATACAAGCTTCCACCAGTTCCAGTCTGATAGTCTTCTTCTGTACCAGGAAAACAGTAAGACAAGGATAATTACATCGTGAATGGTGAGGCTTTTAAACTGAAAATAATCTTCCATTTATTAGGCCATGAATATGTAACACCATGATTATTATACACCATGATGAGAAAAAGAGCAAAGCTCATAAAAAAAAAGAAAGAAGAAAACCAAAAGAGCAACAGCATATCAGAGAGTGAATATCCAATCACATTATAGAAGAGTATGTAAGAAAAAAGATAATCCAGATGTGATAACAATCAGTAAGCCGTAATAGCTTCGTCCAGACATCAAAGAAAACAGTATTCTAAAATCAATCAATAGCTTCCTTTTGAAAAATTTTTAATACTTGAGAGCCCAACAATATCTGTATACTTAAAACCCTTGGTGTATCTTTTTCAAATCTTTTTTTTTAATCCATCATACATCAACACAAATAAGTAAAGATGTGTCTTGTGCGTCTATTATTACTAAATGCTGGGAACAAAATTATTTCTCACTGATAACTTTCTTTTTTTTTTTTAATAAAAAAAAAGAAGGAGAGGTTTCATAAAGTGCAACATTAATGTGCTCAAAGTGCTTTACCAGGGGTCCCAAGCCAACTGCAACACATAATATGAAGGATGCGGACCTGTAAACAGCCAATGAAAAACTTGTCGCTAATTTCTGACTCTCTTCAGCGATTTACAAAGAATAATAGGAGTCGGCAGAAGAAAGTCTGAACCACGTCAACGAGAGAAGTAGTTTAGGACGTCAGTGTGCGAAGGCATTTAAGAGAATCACATGTGTTGCACATCTTGTGTGTTGGCTGTGTGACAGTAAGCTTGCTGGCCGCATGGCATGCGGGTGATGAGAGCTGACACTTTGACTAGGTGTAGACCATGCGCACCCAACGACGGCTTGCGAGTGTGGGCTGAGTGCGTTTGCCTGGATGGCAGGGTGGAGGTCTCTACAGACTGCAATGAATGAACGTTTAGCTCATAGTTCATAGGCAAGGGGTGGTATACGTCTTTGATAGTAGTAGTAGTAGTAGGCCGTAGGCTAAATTGGTAAAAAAAAAAAAATTTTTTAATGACAAAAATTGTTTTTGTTGGTTTTACTAGCTATCCCATTAGAACATGTTACATAAATGCCTATTTCTAGGATTTTCACTTTTTTATTTATACGTAAATGTAAAGGAGAGACCCTCTAAGCTCAATGCTATGACAAATTGACTCGTGATTGCTCTTCCAGCATTATCATTGTTAGGGTCATTTACTCAAAAGTGGCCATGAAAATGCTTGCTAACAAATACAACAATGCAACTGACCATCCATGTCATCAGGTTCTGTAATTTTCCAAGAAGTGGTGACATGACCAGTCCATCCAGCATGTTTCTTGACATCTACAGGCCAGCCAAGGGCATGCAAAAACTCCACAAACTGGGGCTGAACATTGTTGTATGATGTCTGAGGATACCAAATATTTCCATTTCCTTTCTATACTGATATTTCACAATGTTAAATTAGCAATTTTTATTTTTCAAAGATCACTGAAAATACAACATGCAACAAAGCAATTATTAGCTCCTGTAATGAACAGATTAAAAAATGACATGACAGATCACCAACAACAAGTTTATCAAGAGACCTCAAACGGATAGCATCTAAACTCATCTGAAGATTTGTCCAAAGTACACAACAGAGCACCAGGCAGAAAAGTTTGGTAACCTCACAGCAGCTTTACAGAGGCAGACCAGGCAGAGAGTTGGGAGGACTCTTCCGCAAAGAGGCCCCAAGTCAAAGACTAGGATTAAAGATCCAAATACACAGCTAAATCACAGAAATGTAACTTGTAGATGAAATGACATTCAGGGATTGAGAATTCAACTGCAATGAGTTCTTCTAACAGGTAGAAGACATAGGCAAAGAGTTGGCAAAAGCAGCAACATCTTCAACACAAACATTGAAGAGAGAGTAAAAGCACAGCAGAATTTTCTGATTTGATTTCTCATTATTCCTTTACAGATTTTGACTCTCAAAAATGAGACTAAGAAGATATCAAATTCCTGTATTTATTGTGATGTAGATGTAAAATAATAGATAATTTGTATAAGATTTTTTTTTAAAGCTTGAAAAAACTGGAGTTAATTTCTTTATGCCAGGGAGACTCACAATCAAGTGAATTGAATCAAATTTCATCAAATTAAACAAAAACAGCCTTTCTAAATCTGATTCATAAGAAAAAAAATATAAAAAAATGAAATGAGTGAAATTTCAGATTAACTTGATAAACAAAAGAAGGAAAAGCAAAGTTATCCAACATAATCAACCTTCCATGCCAAAACATCTACTGAGCATTCCCATGAATAACATTATCAATCAAATGCCATTTCTATGTCATTAAGAATCACTATGACAGTAGACTTACCACATTGTTGAGAATGTCAGCAGCATTAGATTGTCCGGGCTTGACATAGAAAATGTGAACAGTATCATTGTCCCGACTAGGGATGAAATCCAGACCCTCAAGGTCAGTGAAAAGGCCAGAGTTGGTGGTGTCTAGCATAACCAGATCTGGAGGGACACTGCTATTTGAAGGCTCCTGTTTAAATGAAATATCAAACACCCAAGCTTGATAAATGCCACAGACGATAAATTATTTTTCAGTTATTTCAAATTTCTATAAATGTATTTGTATTCAGATTTTTAAAAGTCCATATTTAAGAAAAATGAAGCCAAGACATCTAGAATTTCATGTATAAAGAAACCATCCAAAGACATTCAGAAAAAATTATCAGGACTTAAAATAAACCTTAATATAAAGATAATAAGAACCAATGGAGATTGGTTTCAATGCTTATTTGTTTTCTGGCTCAGCCAGCCAAAATAAAGGCCTCAATTGAAGTCTACATCACCCTGTAGTAGTCCTTAAACATTATTTTAAAGAGAGTCTAGAATGATATCATCACAACATGGTTTGTATTAGGAGAGTGAAACATAGCCCAGTCTTTCTTTAAGTATATCTTGTTAAGATTTTGAGATGGTGATTTTTCTGCGAGGTGATTGTCCCATTCCTTTGACTCTAAAAAATGGAGAGCCTTACCTTCAGAGCTTCCAATGACAGCAATCCATAGTGTGATAAAAATAAACGGGCTGTCTGATATTCATTGCAGGCCCTATTAGATATAAATATTAGAATGAAAATTGGTCTTTTTGGAATATTATTACACAAACATGACCATCAACAAGAAGGCTTTATACTTAATGTAACTGTCACCTGCTTCATACTGATAGTTAATATTGCTGACTTCCTTTGCATTTCCTTCAATTAAAAATCTTATGTAACATATGATTAGTTTAAGGATTCAGCCCCGAGATGTAGCAAGCATAGAAAAAAAAATCCCTCACAATTTACTCTCATTTCTTGTCCTATTTGATGCTCAAAATTTAATCTGACAACATCAGATGGCATTCATAGCTAGTTTAATAAACATAAAGACGCAATTTAAGGGTAAAACATTTAACTTCAACATTTATGAATTCATGTATCACTGTATAAGGTTTGACTGAGTGAACAGCATTCACCATACCAAGAAAGATTTGTTTACAAGAACCAAAAGCATATTTTGTGTAAGAATGTTACTGTCTATGTGGCTGACTCCTCCAGTGACCAGTAGCATATTGCTTACTTTCAGAAAATTTTGTTTAACATTAAATATATCCTTATTATTGCCAATCTTTATTGAGTCTTAAAAAGGTTTCTAGGAAGAAATAGTAACTGTAGAGAGTTGCTTTTCCAAATATGAGAGAAAATGGAGGGAGCAATTAGTAGAGTTTATATAGTAAGCCCTTTCTACAGATGTTTCTAGAAAAAGCTTTACTTACCAAAATATTTAAATCATGTTTTAACTTATATCTCTCCTGTTTAGTCACTTACTTTGGAGGTTTGCATTCTGTCAAGGGATTTGGGTATGTTGTCTTTTCCCTTTCCCCATTAGCTCTTTGGATGACCTCCTTTTCAAATGCTGACACTTTTTCTATCAGAGATTTCATTTTCTCTGCATCCTCTGTTTGGTTTTCTGTCAGCACTGATTCAAGGGAAGGTATACTCTTGTCTCTTAAGGAACAAAATTTTATAGAAGAGGTCAATTTTAAAATCATGACAAGCATCAAGTCTACAAAAGAAAAAATTCACACATTTTCAAGCATTTTCAAATGATGTCACTTTTTCAGTCACAGATTTCCTTTTCTCTGCATCCTCTGGTTTTCTGTGAGCACTGATTCAAGGGAAGGTATACTCTTGTCTCTAAAGAAACAAATTTTTAATAGGAGGTCAATTTTAAAATCATGAGAAGCAGCAAGTCTACAAAAGAAAAATTTCAAGCATATAATATTGATGAACGACAAAATTATCTATAACTTCTATTTCTTCAAACATATAAAATGTAAAGAAGAATATAAGAAGCTGTTGAACTTTGGCGATTTGTTAAGATTTAATACATCTGTGTCCTGGCCATGGATGAAACAAGCAAAGAGGTTGAATTTCATCACTTTCAATGCAATAAATCTACATTGTCATCCTGCATATGGACACATCCTGCCCTCTCTCTTTGACCTTCAAGTGGCACATGACACCCAAATCACTCTTCTGCATTTATACCTTCATTGCTGTTAAAAGGCATGCAAAAGGCTTGCATACTAAGTAGAAGCGGTAAAGCAGTTCTTTTCCAGCTTATTGGGTGGGGCTTATCTGGGTTTCTTATAGAGTGAAGCACAATGATAGATATATCCATCACTTTCTGAATAAGATGTTCGTCTTTTACAGGGTACTTGTCTGGCCAAAGTTAGTTAGTTAGTTATTTTGTGGGTTTAACATCACTTTTCAACATCATAGGTTATATCAGCAACGGTGCTATTTCGACATGTCTCTGTGCTGCCAAACATGAGCCATAAGGTATAGCACGACTCGAATGACTCACACAGTCACAGTATACTGACACAGGGCCGACCAGTCGTAGTAATGTTCTCATAATGCCGAGCGCGAAGCGAGACCGTTACTAAAATGCCAATTTTAAAGTCTAAGGTATGACTCGGCCGGGGATCGAACCCACGACCTCCCCCTTCCGAGGCGCACGCTCTACCACTAGGCCATCAGATCGGTGTCTGGCCAAAGCGGTACCGATTTTCACATGGGTTTCATGAAGTGACAAGGGTAAACTTTTTTGCCTATAGGGAAAGTACATGTCTGTAGCAAGAATGAAACCTGATGCATCAAGATCACAAAGCAAACGTTCTACAACTGAACTAATTGGAAACTTCCCAATGAAAAAAAAAAAAGAAACAGTTGAGTCCCCAAAGTAATGGCTGCATTAAATATGATGCTCACGCATTTGTGTGTGGGATTCTGTTGATGCTTTCAGGGAAATATCTGTGTTTGACATTGTGTTGCACACCGACGTTGTCATCAGGTTCAGGGCGGCCAGGATCAGCCAGATGTGCCCGCGATGATATCTGGGTTGAAAACACAGCATCTTATCATTATTGTAGGATTGTAAAGCATTTATGGAAAGCAGCCACTTTTTTCTTTGTCAAATCAATATTTGTATATCTACAGGTCTTTATTGATGAGATCAAGTAACAGCACAGATTTTGGTTATTATTCACAAGCAATTTTAAACACAACACTAAACTGATCTGAAATGCTGAAGGATGATTTGACTCTTCAAAGATACATTCATTTTCCTCTGAGAGTAATCAAACAATGTATGAAAGATTGCTATGCTACCTATCTCAATCCCTTACATTCATTTATGGATTATTTAAAAAGACTGGAACAAACTTATGTCTAAAAAAATTAAAAGAAGACAAGGCAAGATGGAGATAATACTGGTAAAAGGCAAACCAAAAGTGAAAATGAAAAGATAATGGATTTGAAATCAAATATGACATCATTTCACTAATGTCCAAAATTGTATTAAAAACAAAACGAAACATGACAGTGGTTAACATTAGAAATAATACAAGAGCTACCAAAGAATCAAAATATTGGCCTGAAATCATTATAATATCTAAGTTATCAAGTTTACCTTGGAAGTCCTAGGAGTATGCCTAAGCTGCATTGTCCATGCATGTCTACCAAATGCACCACGAATGAGCGCTGTCACAGTTGGTAAAGGATCTGGTTAAATGTAGGAGAAGAATATTTATGATGGCATTCTAGTGCACGACAGCATTGTATTTATTGAAATAATATGAGCAAATGTTTTATACACAATAAATTAAAATTAGTGTCTCCTTAGTCCAACCATCAAAGGGAAATGTCATCTTATATAGAGATAACCACTATGAATTTATAAGAATAAAAAGTGTGTACAGTGAATAGAATATACATATGTAAGATTTAGAAACCAAACATCTATCTCACTTAGGATGTAAGTATGATTCATGAATTAAAACCTTGCATGTTTATCAAATGATAATTTTGTTTACAATTCTCTAAAAATAGCTCAACATTCATTAAGATAGGTTAGGCCTATTGAAATCTGAAAATAATTAATATTTTCATTTACTTCTTACAAAGATGAATGACTTTGTAACAATTATGCAAAATTTCTGACCATCTTGCACCTAAAAAAAAATATATATATTTTAGGATCTACAATCAATGGAAAACAAAAACCTAGTCAATATTTACAATGTTAGGCATTCATATTACACTAATAGAGTATGCAGAACCTAGGAAGATTCTGTATGTGTCCGTATCCTTTATCACCTTCAATGTTTCCAAGGGGCTGCTCCAAAAGGCCGACAATGACAGAATTGTCAATGACAAAATAGCGAAATAAAGAGCCCTGTTCTGGAAGGGTGTTGCCTTTCGCGAATTTCAAAAGAGATCTCTCGTCCAAAAGTGAAAAGAGAGATTCCGGTCCACAAGGTGGTGGAAAAGCACCCTGGGGAGAGAGAAAATACACCCCTTTAAATGTTGTAATCAACAATTTTGATACTGGGAGAAGCATCTGGA